>PVKU01001167.1:0-160494 GCA_004027475.1 Anoura caudifer | reverse complement strand
GCTTGTGGGAAGTGGGGGAAGTGACTGAAATCTGGCAGAAAGCAGAGCAAGCACCATTGTTTCCTCTCTGACCCCTGCCCCACATACAGACTCACAACCCAGTGACTGGGTTGCCCTGCCTTGGTGAACATCTAAGGCTCCACCCCTCACCATGTAACAGTTGCATCAAGACAAAACAAAAATGGCCCAAATGAAATAACAGATCAAAGCTCCAGGGGGAAAAAAAAGAAAGAAAGAAAAACTAAGCGATGAAGAGATAGCCAACCTATCAGATGCACAGTTCAAAACACTGGTAAACAGGATGCTCACAGAAATGCTTGAATTTGGTCACAAATTAGATAAAAAAATGAAGGCTATGCTAAGTGAAATAAAGGAAAATGTACAGGGAACCAATAGTGATGGGTAGGAAACTGGGACTCAGATCAATGGAGTGGACCAGACGGAAGAAAGAAACAACCAAACAGAAAACAAGGAAGAAACAAGAATTCAAAAAAATGAGGAGAGGCTTAGGAACCTCCAGAATGTCTTTAAATGTCACAACATCCGAATTATAGGGGTACCAGAAGGGGAAGAGGAAGAGCAACAAGTGGAAAACTTATTTGAACAAATAATAAAGGAGAACTTCCCCAATCTGGCAAAGGAAATACACTTCCAGGAAGTCCAGGAAGCTCAGAGAGTCCCAAAGAAAGTGGACCCAAGGAGGAACACACCAAGGCACATCATAATTACATTAGCCAAGATTAAAATGAAGGAGAGAATTCTAGAAGCAGCAAGAGAAAAGGAGGTAGTTACCTACAAAGGAGTGCCCATCAGACTGTCAGCTGATTTCTCAAAAGAGACCTTACAGGCCAGAAGGGGCAGGAAAGAAGTATTCCAAGTCATGAAAGGCAAGGACCTACATCCAAGATTGCTCTATCCAGCAAAGCTTTCATTTAGAATGGAAGGGCAGATAAAGTGCTTCTCAGATAAGGCCAAGTTAAAAGAGTTCATCACCACTAAACCCTTATTACATGAAATGTTAAAGGGATTTATATAAGAAAAGAAGATAAAAATATGAACAGTAAAATGGCAGCAAACTCACAATTATTAACAACTACAACTAAAACAAAAACAAAAGCAAACTAAACAAACAATAGAACAGGATTAAAAACACAGAAATGGAGATTACATGGAGGGTTATCAACAGGGAAGTGGGAAGGGAGAGAGGGGGAAAAGGTACAGAGAATAAGTAGCATAGATGGTAGGTAGAAAATAGACAGCAGGAGGTTAAGAATAGTATGGGAAATGGAGAAGCCCAAGTACTTATATGTATGACCCATGGACATGAACTAAAGGGGGAGAATATGGATGGGAGGGCATATGCAGGGTGGAAGGGAATAAGGAGGGGGAAATGGGACAACTGTAATAGCATAATCAATAAAGTATATTATAAAAAAGTAACAAAATGTCCCATCTGGGATTATATGTTGAAATTCCACCATTAAAACACCTTCCATTAGACTACATATTTGTCTACATTTCATCTTTAAAAGCAGATTTGAATTAAGGAAATTCTAAGGTACTCCTATTCTAATAAATAATGCCTCCATGTTTCCTCAAAAAGAAGCAGATGACAGTTACTACCTTTTCTGGTGTTTGAGGATAGAGTTAATCTCTTCCTCTTTGACTGAAACCTCTCTCTATAGGGTGTATATATATTTGTTATGGCACTTATCCATGTGTACTGTCATTAAAAAGTTACATGATTCTCTCAAATAGACTTGTGTCTCTTTGCACAGCCCCCCTCCCCCCACCCCACACACATCTAGCACAAAACTGGTTCTCAAAAAAGGCTTGATGAGCCTGGCCAGTGTGGCTCACTTGGTTGGAACATTGTCCCATAGAACGAAAGGTCTCAGATTTGATTCCTGGTCAAAGTCCATAACCAGGTTGCAGGTTTGATGCCTGGTCAGGGCATGTATGAGAAGATAACCAATCGATGTTTCTCTCATATTGCCTATGTTTCTCCCTCTCTCTTCCTTCCTTTCAAATAAATAAATAAATAAATAAATAAATAAGCAAGAAAAAAATGTTCTTGGAGAAGGATAAAAATAAAAGGCTTGTTGATCTGTATTTCTTCCATGGATTTACTATTGAGAGGGCACTGGAATAATTCTATTCATTGTATTTTATACTTCAGACAGAAATTAGGAACTGATGTAAAACAAGTGTTTTCCTCAAATTCCTTTGTTGAGGAACTTAATGGGAATGGGTGAAATAGTCATTTTTTAAAAACACTTGGAGGAAGGGTAATCTGGTTTTATTGTTGTTTATTTACTATTTGTCATTCTTCTAAAACAACAAAAAATAACAATAATAATAGAGGCATACTCATAAATATTTTCTAATTAAGATTAAAACTAAAGTGGAAATTTTCTAGGTATCTTTAACTAGTATGTCCATTACTTGTACAATCTACAAGATTTATCACATAAACAGAAAGCTTAACGGGTACATGTTTTTCTATCATCCTGATGTATTTCCTTATGGATATTTAGAAATTATAATAGAGAGATCCAGGGAACAAAGAAGTTGGCACTAACTGTATCAGACTCAGGGAAGATTACCTTGCTCTTCCCAAACACAGACACACAGAAAGACTCAGGCATATGCACAAATGTAAGTATTTTCAATATATGACTAACATGGTTATTTTTATGCCATTTGTTGTTTCTACCAAAGTGGCTACTATGTGGTCAAAACATTTTGTATTTTAAAATGAAAGTGAACAGTCTGATATTTATTAATGCATGCAACTGAACACATTAGCATATATTAAAATATCAATTTCTTAAAATTAATTTATAAATTATATGACAAATTATTAAATTATGTATGTACATGTTTGGTGCTGCTAGATGAGCTTTAGCTAAAAGAAAATAAAGATGTTTGGTTTAAATTTACAAGACATCTTCATCAAAATTAAAATCTTTAGTGCTTCAAATAACACCATTAAGAAAGTAAGAAACAGAAGGATCAACCTGAAGAGGACAATTGGAATAAGCACAAGTCCATTTGTGTAAAAAAAAAAGAAAGAAAGAAAGTAAGAAACAAACCACAGAATAGGAGGACATATTTACAAATCATACTTAAAAAATTCTTACAAGACTATAAAGGAAGATAGAGAGCCCAGTTTAGGAATGGGCAAATCATTTATATAGACATTTCTCTAAGGGAGATATAATTGCTCAGTAAAAACATGAAAAAATGCAAAACATCAGTAGTCATCACAAAAATGAAAATCAAGACCACAATTATATACCACTTGTCAGTCACTTGAATGGCTATAATAAAAAAAAGGACAGATGATAACAAGTGTTGGTGAGAATATGAGAGAATTTGGCAAGAATGTGAAAGAAACCACAACTTTCAAATATTGGTGGTTGGAACATAAAATAGTATAACCACTTTGGAAAACATTTTCATAGTTAATTCATCCAATGTTAAAACATTATCATATTATTCAACAATTCCTAGGTAAACATGAAGAGAAATGAGAACATATGTCAACTTGTACACAAATGTTCATGAAATCATCAGTTGTAGAAACAACTCAAAAATTCTTCAGCTGACGAATGGATAAGCAGAGGTATGTGATGTGTCTGCACAATGGACTACTATTAACTAATGAAAGAACAAAATATTGTACATGCTGCAATATGAGTGAACCTCCAAAACATTATGCTGAATGAAAGAAGCCAGGCACAGAAGATCATATATTGCACGATTTCATTCCTACCAAAGGAACAGGCAAATCTACAGAGACAGAGAGTAGATCAGTGGTTGTAAAAGGCTGAAGCAGAGGGAATGGAGGAGTGACTGCTAACAGGCAGGGGGTTTCGCTTTGGGATGATGAAATGCTCTAAAGTCAGATTTGGTGACGGTTGTACAACACTGTCAGTATACTGAAAAACACTGAGTTGCACCTTTTAACTCTAGTTTATTAACTATATCTCAATAAGGCCATTAAATATTTCAGAAGACAGAGGTTGTTACATTTATATTGTAATCAATTGATTTTTCCTATATTTATTCTTTTATGTACTGAGTACTTTTATTTTTGGCATTGATTTTAAATTGTAAGGATTTTTATTACTATTTTTGGGGGTGTTTACTTGTTTTTTTTCTTTTTTGTTTTTGTTTTTCCCTTAAAGGAATGAAAGAGATGGCCAATAATGCAGCCTTGGGAAACTTACCGTCCACGTGACTTGAACAGTGGTGGGAGTCAGCACTACTGGAGTGTGAAGGCGGACGATGACATCTCCCAGCTCCTTCTGTACCTGTCTGTGGTCCACTCCCTGTGCTGGTGGGCTGATATCTACAGGTAGACAACCATTCCCACGTTGTAAAAACACACAATAAAATTCCAACATATATTACATATGCCACTATTATGCCCTTAGCAATAATTCCAGGGGGAACATAGAAACTCTTTGTGACAAAAACATTAAAGATTGTTTATATACATACCATAATGCTAGGACATAATTTGAATGATTATATTTATTTTCATTAAAATAATATTAATAAAAAACTATATGCAATTCCTTACCCCATTCAAATACATTGGTGTGGAAGGTCTTGTTATTCTCTGATAAAAGAATAAAATATGTGCTGTAAGACTTCTCTGGAAACATTGAAAGACTCCTTGAGTGTTAATGGGGTAATATCTGAAAACTGCTGTTTAGAAATTTATTTAATATTTCATTCCAATTAGTTAATTGTGTATTCTTAGTCCTTTACCTATTTGGTCTAGGAATGTGGAAGAAAAGGAATTAGAAGGACTGAAAAAATGAATTATGTTACTAAAGGTAAATAAAGTGAAGGAAAAAAGGGGAAGAAGCCCCCTAAATTCACAAAAATACTTTTGAGCAAAAAACTTAGAATACTGATAAAATGTTCTAAATAATAACATGTGAGCAGTGCGCCAATGTCTGACAAAAGATGATGCAGCTGCAATTTGAAACTGTTGCAGGGGGTGGGAGGGAGGAAGAAAAAAAGCATTTGTAATATCCAGAATAATATACCTTCAGCCATGTGTTCTGGCTTCTTATTTACCATTGACTTAAATACTTTTCCATTGTACCATACAAGGGTTTGTATTCTATGTCCCTTAAAAAGATAAATTACAGACATTCAAGTCCAACAAACTGATATCAAATACTGAATTTCACACATGCTCAAATCAACTTCTTAAACTGGTATACCATAATATTAAGTTGAATTTTTTTCTCCAATTACCTTCTTTAAGGAAGGAAGTCCAATTTAAACTGATTTATTATCTTAATCTTGTTTTCTTCTATTTTCTCAGGCCACAATGCTACACTCTTGCAAAAATATTTAAAGTGCTTATCTCAGCCAAAGCTTAAATTGGGTGCACTAACTTAAATTGGGACATAAATAATTGGGAACTATACTCAGGTAACATTTCTCATTCCACTTTTTTTCATCCTTAAACAGAACAAGTTTGATTTTAAAAAGTCATTAATATTAGGGGAATAATGTTGACCTTTGGGGATATATACATGGTCTATTGCGATGTTGATAGTACAAGTATTTGCTATTTAGTATTTACTAAAATAATTCTAAATTCTGTGGTGTTTAATATCTTAAAAAAATAAGAACTCATGCATCAAAGTGTCCTTTGAAAAGAAGAGCTGTGCAAATTGCAAAGCTGCTGCAAGTGTAGTGCCAAAAAACGACTGTGACATTCCGACACAAAACATGCGTTTTTCTATTAAGCATCTGTTAAGAGAAGGTAAGTCTTTTGCCCTATATAGTCTCTCAACTGGAACAAGTCAGATCACAAACAACTTTTCACTCGTCTTTTTTGACCTTTGCACCATGAAGTTATTTTATGAGTCAAGATTTAGTGACTGGCACAATTATTGAATGATCAAGTTCTGGTGGATTTAATCACACCCAAACCTTCCCTATTCTGTTATTTCCCTGCCTTCCACTGTGGCTGCACACAAAAGTGGACAATTTCTATCTACACAGGTAAAAACGATCTAGGTACTATTATTTTCTGTGTTAAAACCATGAACCTCTTCTTTTTCAAGTTAATAATTTAATTTAATTTACTCATTAAATTCAGACACACTAAAAGCAATTGGATCCAGGTGAGATAAAATATAACCAGTTTCAGGTCTTCAAATTCCTTGTTGTACTTTTTTCTTTCCCTTGAGACATGTTCTTTACCTACAGGTCCTTTATCCTCATGGAAAATTAATCACATTACTGCTTAGAGAACAATAGCCAAGTGGCATTCTCCCCTCCCTTCCTGTCATCATGTCAGCAACGTTACCAAGTCACATGGTAACTTTATTTAGCTTGATTCCTTCAAGGAACCCTTCTCTGTTATAATAGCATGCTGGTAACTATCACCGAACTACATTGTAATTATAATAATATTTTATGGCTGTATGGTGCTTTTCATAGTATAAAAATACTACTTTGAATTATATCTTGTTCAAAGCCTTTTACAAATAAGACATAATTAACCCTTTCTCAAGAACCCTGTGGGAAACAGGTTGTAACAAATAATAAAACCACCATTCTATTTTATTAATTCTCTTCATCTACTAGTAGGAAGAGAAATGATAACACCACATCTTACATTAACCCCTAGATTCCAATGACTTCTCATTTTGAAGAGACAGACTAGTAAACATGAGTTGAGAAATCTTCCATTTTCATCTTATGTTATAATGTTCTGGGTGGGAGTTATTATTTTTTTTCTCAGTCAAATGATCACATACCTCAGGAAGAAAACTTGATTTACTGCTTTCTGAAACAAATTGCTCCTTTAAACCTCTGGTTTAATAAAACACACTGTGGCAATACTTGCCAAACTTGTCAAAAACATCAGCAACACCTGCCAGCACCTTAACACAGATGACTGGGCCCCTCCTCCAGACATCTGAGATGGGGGCCTGAGAACATGCATTTATAATGTCTTTCCAGGTGGTGAGATGCTGCTTCCACAGCAAACACCCCTGGAGACCTGCTGCTCTATAAAAATAGAATTCCCGAATAATACTGAGGAATGATATCTTTATTTGGGCACTTTACCCATTACAGAGCAGTCTTTAGTACTGTATTATTCATTTCAAAGAAGGGGTAACATTTTTCTTCCCTTTGAAATATAATAAAGCCCTAAATTAGTTGATTTACTATTCCTATGTAAATACATGCAATTATTTTGTTTATTTTGTACTAAATAGACTCTGACACCTACAGAAAGAGGACACATTCACTAAGGTGAGCAGAACGTTACCTTCTAAACTGGCTCAGGTCTAGTGAATCATTGTAACTAGCAATGCAGACACATTTATCATTCCTGGTACAATCCCTTTGCTCTTAAAGATCTGTGTAATGCCTCTTTGTAGAACTGATCATGGTTACAGTTCTTGAAATTACCTTGTGTGCGCACAGGATCTGACATAGGGCTTGGATCACTGAGACCTTGAGGATTGATTGCTCTGACCATGAATAAGTAGATTGTATTGGGCCGCAGTCCTCTCACTGTGTAGAGGGTGGGCTTTACATGGTTGGCCACCGTCTGCCAGCTATTGCTCACTGATTGGCTGAAACACGAACAGAAATTTCATTTAAAGAGCAGTCATAAAGTTACTGGAAAAGGAGTTGGGTATCAATGACAAAGGTTAATGGCTGAAAATTAAATACACACACGCACACACACACAAAACATTTGAAGTGTTCAGCCCAATAAATGAAACATTTGGATGATTTCAGTTTATTCAACAACAAAGCCGAGCCCACCTAACGAAAGTGCCATGCACAACAAAATTAAACTCAGCCCAGGAGATGTGACAGCCCTTTGCTAATGCACAGCAGCCCACTAAATGAATACCTGTAAAAGGAACAGAGGCCAAGATCACAACATCAAGTTTATACAATAAATATGGTCCTTGTAAATGTATATATATATATATACCTTGAAAAGAATTAACCTGTAGAAAGAATAAATGGACTACAGAGTAAATTATGCCAATACACTTTCTTGTTACAAGGTGTGTTTTCTTTTGTATCAATTCCACATGCAATATTATAATAAAGCCTTCTAAAACTACATATCTGTAAAAGAAGAAAGGAAGCATGTAATAAATATTTTTCCTTGGTCACATTTTTAATAAAATTGTACATTACACAGTATTGTGATTTTACATCTTGCAATGACCAAATATCTCTGACTCCTCTACAGCCACCTAAGGGTGGCATGCCCCTGGAGAGCATTTTGCCTAAGGTCAAATGTTCCTTTTGCTCAAAATGAAGAGAAAATCTGATTTTTCAGGGACTTCCACTTATTTCCCAGAAGTCCTTATGCATTAAAGCATGAAAATTAAATAAAAAATAGTATTTTGAAATTTGAAAACTCTGTATCAGTCATTACCTTCAATGGATTAGAAAAGCCTACCATGAAAGTATGTTTAAGAATTTGTCCTAATGCTTGGAAAGAACAGAGGCTATCATTATCTTTTTAATAGCAAGTAGAAGCACACTAGAACTGAATATGAAACTACATTTTCCCATCTGTGTAAGCACTTTATTAAATTCTCATAAGATAATTTTATAATGACATTTGCTAACTTAGAGTCTATATCCTTAAATTGATACCAATTATTTCAAATAACAATTGGCCGTTTCATTTCTGCAATCAGAGTTGCAATCAATTTCTTAATTGTAGTTTTTAATTTTTTCTTAAGTATACACAATAAATGTATTCAAATATTTGGAACAAAACACTGGAATTAATTTCTGCTCGATATATTAGGAAGCAAAGTTGCAGGGTTCCATGCCTCAATAAACATTGCATAACTTAAAAAGTCCTTGTGTCTAATTAAATTATTTTCTGCCTCATTCTAATGCCAAAACTCTCATCTTAAGTTCTTACAACAATCAGGGTAAAGAAAGGAGCTAAATGATTGTTACGTCATGAATTACACCCCTATAAACTTAGGCATAGATAATACAAATTTAATCTTATGACTGCTAAAAATGAAAAAAAAAAATAAAGTCTATTCTTGCATAAAGTCAGATTAAAAGTTAAATTCTTAAAATGCACAGATTGTACATGTCTTTAAATGAAACAGCAGGATCATTCACATGAAATTTTAGGATATAAGAGCTAAAGCAAAACTCAATGGAGAAAACAGGAATTGTCCCATACCTGAACGCCTCAATGATATATGAACTTGCTGGGAGGGTTCCAGGGCTACCTGGCTGCCAGGATAAGGTGACACTGTTCTTAGTAACATCAGTGACCTGTGGTTTGGATGGTGGTCCTGGCAGGTCACTTAAATCATAATTTTTACTGATTGTTGCTCCAGATTCTATAGAGGACAAACAGAAAAAGCTTTATTCCTGAATGCGTATGCTGACGACAATGGTTAAAAGAGGAAAAATAGTCTACTAAAGAAGTTGGCCTAATAGTGAGAGATCTGCATGAGTAAAAAGTGCGTAAGTAAATATTTGCTTTTCTTACATGTTACTACATGTTTACTTTCACATATGGCCCCTAGAATTGCTTTCTCTTTAGACTGAGAAAATAAAAAGTGGTCAGGGAAAAATATCAAATTGCATATATGCGATGTTATGCGCCAAGTGGTTCAGGTATTAAAAAGTAGCATAAGACTTAATTTTTATATTTAATAAATTTAAAATATCAATCGCTTCTTAACCCAGTATTTTATAATGAGATAATCACTAAAATGGAATCAAGGTTTCTCCTGTTACCATAATTCACGAAGAATTCACCTGTCACATCCAGCACGGCACTCCAGGAAGTCTCCCCGCTTGAACTTGTAGCCACACAAGTGTAAGTGCCAGTATCAGAAATCTAGTGTGCGAGAAAGGGAAGGAATGAAGGTTTTAAAAAGAAGTTGTTAAAAAAATTTAAAAATAAATCCTCCCCTGTGAAGAGATCAGTATTCAGCTATATTTAAATTGTAGCAGGGTAACAGTGATTTGAACAAAGTTATATCATTGAAAACCAGAGAAATCATGCCTATGAAATCACTGCAATTTAGAGATGAAAGGCCACAGGAAAAATCTAATACATAACTCTTTTTATAAGTATACATAAAAGTTACCATTTTATTGATTACTTAAAATGTTTTTGTTATTCATTGAAGAGTAGCAAAAGACTTTTAGGGATAATTGATAATATAATCAGGAGTTCTATTTTACAATGTGAAAGGCAGAATACTCTGTGATTATGCATTGACAAAAGCCCTAGGATCGATAAAAGATGGAACTCAGAAACCCTCCCTGCAGCTGAACCTGTGGGCTTACATTGCAAACATTCATTGGCATTGGCATCTGTTCAGGGCAAGGAAAAGTGAGACTGGGAGGAGAAACCGATGACTGAACAGAATAAGGCAAGTCAGAAGACACAGAATTAAGATTCTGTGATGAACATGAGTCTAACTGCTGATGAAATATATGAGTTCATAGAATACAATATCTACGGGGTTCAACATGTTAAGTGTATTGATGATTGAACCTTCCACAATTGATTCTCAAGTAAATCATTAGTGCATGGATGTTACTGCCGTTCCACCATTTTAATTGATTTTAAATGTCATTATGTATTTCAACCTAAGTTTCAAATTGCTCTGGAATGTCATTCTTTGCCATATTATCTCCATACAATTGTCTTCCATTATATACGAAGTGATGATGGGGGATAGCCTTTGTAGAAACAGCCACTCTTTCAAATGTGGCTGTGCACACATTACAGTCATTAGAAATCTTTTCATTTAAGAAGCATCACTCACAAACTAAATATAATGAGCTGAGGCTGGGTTTTAATGGGATGTTCATTTGAATATGGTCTCTGAAAGAGTAAAGAATTTGCATTTTATTATAGCTGTTGAACTAAAATGTAGCACTTGTTATTATGTGCAAATGCTAAAAGAAGGATAGGTAGGTAATGCTTCTTAACAGCATCTCCTTGTCATTGTGTGGAGATACAAGTCTGACATTAGCTGTGGTAGGTATGTTTTAATGAGCATTAGACTATTCTATTTCGCAAAAGATACAGATTCAGCTACCAATTAGCTGAACTATTGGAACACAATGTTCATCATGCTCTTTCCCCCTTGCATTAAGTTCCAGAAAAGAAATAGTGCGACACAAAGGAATATAACCACAGAAAGTCTTTGGATATGAGTGAGGAACTGTAAAACACATTTTTATCTCCCTTTAAAGGCAATCATATTACAGAAAAAGAATTATTTAAAAAATATATTTTATTTATTTATTTTAGAGACAGAGGAAGGAAGGGAGAAAGAGAGGGAGAGAAACATCAATGTATAAGACAAACACATTGATCCGTTGCCTATAACATGCTCCCAGCTGGGGAACTGGCCCACAGCCCAGGCATGTGCCCTGAATGGGCATCAAGCCAGTGACCTTTTGGTTTGCGAGATGACACCCAGCCCACTGAGTCACACCAGTCTGGGCGATCAAGATTCGTTTTTGAGTTTCGCAGAAGTTCTAGCAAAAGCCTAGATATCATTAACACCTATATAACTCCTAGATATAGGAGTTAAAAGTTACTCCTATATTATCACCACATTCATTTTTATTCCTTTAGCTTTAAATAATGTCTTTTTTGAGCACAAGTGCTTCATATCTTTTCCATCCTTCTCCTTGTATCCTTAACCAAGTGCTTTAAAAAGAGATTCAGGTGCTGTCGCCCTCCATCACCAGCTATTCTCCTTGTGCTGTTGGCTGCACACAAGCCCTCAGGAGCTTGCATCTCAGACAGACTATTAAGAAAGCTGTCAGAGGGCTCAAAGTTTGTTTGACATCATCAAGCACCCACCTTTAATTGCTTCTTTCAAACATTACTGGGGATTCTGACTATTCAAGCACAACCTCTAATTCAGCAGTACAGTGAAATCACATTAACCTCCATGGCCCAAGTCTGCCTTTAGCCCAGAGAGAGGTTAAAGTGTTTACTCAGGGGGAGTTGGCATCAATTTTTTAATAATTCCCATTTTGTTCAGTGAAGGTTAACAATTAATTTACAATCAATAGAAAGACAGGCTAAAATCTGTATTAATTTATTTTCCCTTTAACTGAATTTTAAATCCTTTTTTTTTACTTGGAGCAGTAATTAATGTCTGTGTCTTAAAATTAAAATGAAAAAGTTACCTATTAATTATATTAATATATTAAAGATTTGTGTTTCTGTGTATGCATGCACACAATGTGAAAATGGAGTAATTCTTTATTTTTGTGCATGTATCTGTATATTACAATGATAAAAACAAAGTAAGTGTGTGAATGCAAATACATTTACATTGTAAGAGAAGAACATTGTGATCATTTTAAAAGGAAAATTTCAACATCATTTTTTGAGGTTTTAATTTTGTTTTATTTTTTGTTCATCTTGGTTCCCAATTTCTCCCTATAGACCAGCTTCTACTAATTCTTCCATGGAATCATTTTCAGTCAATTTTTTTCAGGCTCTCATTCCCAATCCAATGATTACTGTAATATACTCTGTAGCAATGGACTAGAGCTTTTTGCATGGAGGGAGGCTCTCTGTATTTCCTTGAATGACTTGAATATACTTTTGGAGGGCAGGAGGCCCCCATGAAATATCCTCTTGGTATTCACACCTTGTGCATTAGCTCACCTTGAGTGTGGTGGGCCTGTTGACTTACTTCTGGCTAAGAGCATAGGGCAAGGGTGACAGGATGTCATATTTGTAATTATGTTGCATAGAACTGCAATGTTTCACTTGTTAGGAGACTCTCTATTTGTTGACTTTAAAGAAGAAAACAGTCATACTGGGAATATCCATATATCAAGAAAATAAAAGAAGCCTCAGCCATCAGTAAGCAAGAAGTAGAACTCACCAGTCACAAGGAACTGAGTGCTGCTATAGTCATGTTGCTTGGCAGCAATCCGTCCTCAGTAAACCTTCAGATGAGACCACAACCCTGACACCTGACTGTAGACTTTATGGCCCTGATGCAGAAGGCCCACCTAAGTCATGCTGAGGCTTCTCACCCACAGACATTGTGAGATAATAAATCTGCTGCTTTAAGCCTCTAAGTCTCTGCTAATTTGTTACACATAAGTAGATAGCTAATACAATACTCAGAAGTACACATTTATTTTGATTGTGTTGTTCCTGAAACAGGTCTAACTTGTTTAAGTTGTCAGAAATGGTCATTTTTCATTTGCCTGTCTTTGTTAAAAGACAAGCAAGTCTGTTCTTGTCCACAGGTTTACATTTAAATTACACAGCAACTTAACCTAAAATGTAAGATTTTTCTACCAACTAGCTAAACCTGCCTCTTGTGTACTCAGTTTCATTTTCATTTTTTTTCCACATAACTATTTGGACAAGTCAGTTTATCCACATTTCCTTACACATTTCCTTTGTGATGAGAGTAAATCAGAAGCATTAGTCACTTTTAAATTATCTTAATATTGTATTATTATCATTAACTTTATGTGTTTAATATTTTTAGTTTTACTGATTACATACATATAGGTTGGGATGAAAGAGTAAAAAGTTTCTAAGTCTGTTAAAATTTTCTTTAAAGACAAAGAGAATCTTAAAGGCATCAAGGGAGAAACAGCTAATAACATACAAAGAAGCTCTAATAAGGGTGTCAGCTGATTTCTCAACAGAAACAATATAAGTCAGAAAGGACTGGCCCAAAATATTCCAAGTATTGAAGAACAAGGAGCTGGAACCAAAACTACACCATTAGGTAAAGCTTTCATTCAAAATAGAAGGTGAAATAAAGAGCTTACAAGACCCATCTCCCCACCAAAGCCTATAAGAATATATCTCTACCAATCCAGTATTGTAAGAAATGCTAAAGGGACTGCTTTAAGAAGAAAAAAAATGACAGAAAAGAACACCGGTACAAAGGAAAATGGCAATGAATAAGTACCTATCAATAGTAACCTTAAATGTAAATGGATTAAATCATTCATCATAAGATATAGGATGGCAGAATGGATTAGAAAACACAACCCACATATATACTGTCTACAAGAGACCTACCTCAGAACAAAAGATCTACACAGGATATAAGTGAGGTAATAGAAAAAAATATTCCAAGCAAACAGACATGAAAAAAGTGCTGGAGTAGCAATACTGGTATCAGACAAAATAGACTTTAAAACAAAGGCCATGACAAGAGACAAAGAAGGTCACAACATAACACTTAAGGGAAGAGTCCAACAAGAGGATATAACTCTTATTAACATATAATACACCCAACATAGGAGCACCTAAATATATAAGAAAAATCTTGAAGGACCTTAAGAAAGAGATCAATAGCAATACAATAGCAATACAGTCATCGTAGGAGATTTTAATACCCCATTGTCAACAATGGATAGACCTTTCAAACAAAGATTCAACAAAGATATTGAGGCATTGAGCAATGCTCTAGATAAAATGGACTTAATTGATATTTACAGAACATTTCAACCCAAAGAAGCAAAATATATACTCCTCTCAAACGCACATGGATCATTTTCAATGATAGACCACATGGTAGGAAACAAAACAAGCCTTAACAAATTCAAGAATATTGAACTCATATCAAGGATCTTCCTGAATCACAATGGCTTGAAACTAGAATCCAAACTCAAGGAAAAAAACTCAAAAACATTCAAATACATGGAGGTTGAATAACACGTTATTAAATAATGAATGGGTTACAATGAGATCAAGGAATATATTAAAATATTATTGGGAAACAAATGAAAATGAACACACAACTACCCAAAACCTGTGGGGCACAGCAAAGGCATTCCTGAGTGGGAAGTTGATAGCAACACAGCCTAACTAAAGCAGATCGAAAAATCTCAAAGAGAAAAACCTAACCCTATACCTAAAAGAACTAGAGGAATCCCAGAGTGAGCAAAAGACAGGGAATAATCAAGATCAGAGTAGAAATAAACGACATAAGAACTAAAAAGACAATTCAAAGTTTCAATGAACCCATGAGATTATTCTTTGAAAAGATAAACAAAATTGATAAACTTTTAACCAGACTCATCAAGAAAAAAAGATCCAAATACATGAAATCAGAAATGAAACAGAAATAAAAACTGATACCACAGAAATACAATGGATTGTAAGAAGTTATTATGAACAACTATATGACAAGAAGTTGGACAACCTGAGTGAAACTGATAAATTTTTAGAAATATACAATATTCCAAAACTAAATTAGAAAGAAGCAGAAAACTTGAATAGACTGATAACAACTTTGAAATTGAAACAGTAATAAAAAAGAAAAACTCCTGACACACAAAAGCCCTGGACCAGATGGCTTCACAGGCAAATTTTACCAAACATTGAAAGAAGAACACCTACTCTTCTCAAACTATTCCACAAAATTCAGGAAGATAGAAGACTCCCAAATTCTTTTTATCCTAATTCTAAAACCAGGTAAAGAAACAACAAAGAATGATAATGACAGGCCAATATTTCTGATGCACATAGATGTTAAAAATATTTCAACAAAATATTTTTACATTCAGCATGTAAACAATGTATTAGCAACAAAATATTAGCCAACTGGATCCAACAATAAATAAAAAAAGATCAAGAAACCATGATCAAGTGGGATTCATTCCAGGGATGTAAGGATCATACATTTTAAAATCAATAATCATAACATATCACATAAAGAAAATGAAGGACAAAAATCACATGATCATATCAATAGATGTTGCAAAAGCATTCAATAACATCCAACACTAATTTATAATAAAAACACTCAGCTAAGTGAAATCAGAGGGAACATACCTCAATATAATAAAGACCATATATGAGAAACTTACTGCCAACTTCACACTCAATGGGCAAAAGCTAAAATTGTTTCCCTTAAAATCAGGAACAAGACAAGTGTGTTCACTTTTACCACTCCTATTTATCATAGTGCTGGAAGTTCTAGCCACAGTAATCAGACAAGAAGAATAAATAAAAGGCATTCAGTGAAAAGGAGGAAGTAAAACTGTCATTATTCACAGATGACTTGATAGTGTACATTGAAAACCCTACAGACTCTGTCAAAAACTACTCAACCTAACAAGTGAATTCAACAAAGCAGCAGGATACAAAGTCAATATTGAGAAATCAATGGCATTTTTGTACACCAACAATGAACTATCATAAAAAGAAACTAGGAGTAAAATACCATTTACTATAGCAACAATTACAACAACAACAAAAGTACCTAGGAATACATTTAACCAAGAAGGTAAAAGGCCTGTACTCAGAAAACTATAGAACACTGAAGAAAGAAATTGAGGAAGATGCAAGTAAATAGAAGCATATACCATGTTCATGGATTAGAAAAATTAACATAACTAAAATCTCCATAGTACCCAAAGCAATCTATATATTCAACACAACTTCTATTAAAATACTGATGGTGTATTTCATAGATCCAGAACAAATACTCCAAAAATTTATACAGAGCCAAAAAAAATAAAACCCCTCTACACACACATACACACAATCCTGAACAGCCTCAGCAAACTTGAGAAAGAAGAACAAAGTTGGAGTGATCACAATACCTGATATCAAACTATGCTACAAGGCCACTGTAATCAAAACAGTCTGGTACTGGCATAAGAACAGACACATAGACCAATGGAACAGAATAGAGAGCCCAGAAATAATCCTATGTCTCCATGGTCAATTAACATTTGCCAAAGTGGGCATGAGTATACAATGGAGTAAAGATAGTCTTCAATAAATGATGTTGGGAGAACTGGACTGACACATGCCAAAAAAAAAAAAAAAAAAAAAAAAAAAAAAAAAAAAAAAAAAAAAAAAAAAAAAAAAAAAAAAAAAAAAAAAAAAAAAAAAAAAAGAAAGAAAGAAACTCGACTACCAACTTACACTGGAATAAACTCAAAATGGATAAAAGAGTTAAATATGTTGTGATACCATAAAAATCCTAGTGGAAAACACAGACAGTAAAATTTTAGGTATCTCATGTAGCACAGTTTTGCTAATATATCTCCTAGGGAAAAAGAAAACAAATGGGACTACATCTAATTAAAGAGTTTCTGTATGGTGAAATAAACCATCATCAAAATGAAAAAGGTACCAAATATGGGAGGACATATTTGCCAGTGATACATCAGACAAGGATCTAATCTCCAAAATATATGAAGAACTCATATAACTCAATGCCAGGAAGACAAATAATCCAATTAAAAATTAGGCAAAGGACCTGCATAGATACTTCTTCATGGAGGGCATACAGATTGCCCATAGACATATAAAAAGCTGCTCAACATCATTAGCCAATAGGGAGATACAAATTAATACCACAATGAAATCACCTCACACCTGCCAAAAAGGCTATCATTAATAAATCAACAAACAACAAGTGCTGGTGAAGATGAAGAGAAAAAGGAACCTTAGTGCACTGTTGGTGGGAACGCAGACTGGTGCAGCCACTGTGGAAAATACATTGGAATCTCCTCAGAAAATTAAATATGGAACTACCTATTGACCCAGCAATTCCACCACTGGGAATATACCCCAAGAATCCCAAAACACCAATCCAAAAGAATTTATGCACTCTTATGTTCATAGCGGTGCTATTTACAATAGTCAAGATTTGGAAACAGCCTACATGCCCATGAGTAGATGAATGAATTAAAAAACTGTGGTACATCTATAAAAAGGAATTCTATGCAGCAAAAAAAAGAAGGAATTCCTATCTCTTGTGACAGCATGGATGGAACTGGAGACTATTATGCTAAGGGAAATAAGCCAGACAGTGAAAGACAAATACCATATGATATCATTTATAAGAGGTATCTAATGCATAAAATAAACTAATGAGCAAAACAGAACCAGAGGCACAGAATAATGGAATAGACTGACAGTGGTAAGACAGGAGAAAGGTAGTGGGGACACTGTTTGAAAGACTGTAAAGGGATTAGTCAAAGAACATACATGAATGACCCATAGGCGTGGACAGTGGTGTGGAGATTGACTATGGAAGTGGGGGAGCACTGGCTGGAGGGGCAAAGGCAGAAGGAGTGGAACAACTGTATCAGGATAAACAATAATAAAAAATAAAATTTTATGAGTAACATAAGGATAATAATATTCCCTCTAATTTGAAGTCATCATTTGTACATTAAGAACTAACATGGCCCATGATAAAATATAAGGCAATTGTGCATGGACATAAGATTTTAAGTTCACAACAGTTTTTACTAGAGCAGTACTTATGTTGAGATAAAAATACAAAGTACAAGTTGAATATTACTTACCCGTAAATTTTTAATCTGCAATGTTCCTTGTTCATGTATAGTTGCTCTTGGATCTCTACCCAGAAAAGTAAATCCCTCCTTTAACCAGCTAATTACGGGAAGAGGATCCCCGGTAGCTTTACATTTCAGCAATGCTGTGCCATCCACGGCTAGTGTTTGGTTAGCTGGGCCTTGTAGAATTATGGGTGGAGGTCTGTCTGTCAAAACTAAAGGATAAAGATATTTTTAGAATATTTTAACTTGCATAAAATTCAGTAGTCTTGATATTGAAAGTAAGGTTAACACTCCCAAATCATATATATTACTTATAACTTATTCTGAATATTCTATATCCATCAAATATCTATCATCTGTACAAATGATACAGAGGCCATACTATTATATATAACTTAGTTTGAACTAATTATAATTAAGATGATGATGGCATAAATTTTAACATTTTAGAAAAGCTTAGTGTTATTGAAAGGCTTAATTATTTTAAATGAAAATATGGAGAATTTCTAACAGTTATTCATAAAATGTCTATTTTATCTCTCCTATGTATATTTAAGAAAGCCTGTGGAAGACACATAAGTAAAATCAATTTCACTTTTGCTTTTATTATAAATATATGTATAATACATAATTTCACCCTTCAGAGCACAAGTTGCATGCTGTATGTGTATAGACTGTTTTGTTGATGTTAAAATATTTGATTATAAATAATTTATTTCTAAAATTGTGACATGCATCTTTAGATTATAATAATATAATTTGGATGATATTTAATTAGTCCCTAAAACTTAGCAAAGATAAGCAATCAAATTAAACTTTATGGTATGACAAACATTGGGATTTTAAAAGTGCTTACATATATATCAATTTCTGTGTTTGCTGGGTGAATTTCCCATAATTTCAAAAGATTTTATTTCAATGTTTTTTATTAAATGTTATCTTTGATGTCATTAGAAATTTTCATAGTGCTTTAGGAAATATATCAGAATCTGTATTATTATTTAAATGGGTATTTGGAAGCAAGTTTTTATCTAGAACTAATCAGAAAACCATCTCATAATAAAACTGACACATCCAGGTCCAAGGACAACTGTATTAAAATTAAGAGACAGTTCTATAAACTTTAGCATAGTTTTGGTTAATTATACAAAACACACTTTTTATTTTTTGTATTTATGTATATTTTTCTTAATAGCATTTCCTTTTCTCTAGCTTATTGCATTGTAAGCATACAATATATAATACACATAATATACAAAATATGTGTTAATCAACTGTTTATTTTACGAGTAAGACTTCCAGTCAACAGCAGGTTATTTGTTAAGGTCTTAGGGAGTCAAAAGTTATATGTGGATTTTCAACTGTGAAGAACATCAGTTTCTCTGACCCCCACATTACTCAAGGGTCAACTCTGTGTGTGTCTGTGTATAAATAAAAATATAAATCAGTAAAATATATAAATAAAAATAATTAAATTTAAAAAAATGGAAAAAATCTAAATATCTAATTTTTAAAAATTATAACTGAATTTAGTAACAAAAAAAAAACAAAAACAATCATAGATACAGGGAACATGCTGGTAGTTTCCAGAGTTGGGGGTGGGGTGGGGGTGGGAGAGATGGGTGAGGGGAAAATTTTCTTTTAAATTATAAAATGACATCACTGTTGACGTTAACTCTGATCATCTGGCTGAGGTGTGTTTGTCAGGTTTCTCCCCTGTAAAGTTACCTTTCCCACTTTTCACAGCTGCACCCTTAGGGAGGAATCCACACTACAGAGTGGGGAGTTATGTTCCATTTTGTTAAGGGCAGAGTATTCACAAAAATATACAGAGTCTTGTGCACAGCACAGATTTATCTCTTCCCCATGTATTGATTTATTCAATCATCTTTTCTATCAATATGGACTCCTGCATATTTATTTTATATTTTGAGCTATAATCCAATAGTACTTTATTTGTTTTGCTGCTCAAATTTCTACATTGGCCATTGGGTGCTTTCATGCACTTGGCTCCAGTGCTCCTTTCATATCCATCCTACAACCCCCAAAAGGTGTGGGGCTATTTAATACTTCCTTACTTAAAATAATATTTTATTTATTTGTTATTAGAGAAAGGGGAAGGAAGGGAGAAAGAAAGGGAGAGAAACATCGATGTGAGAGAGAAACATCAATTGGCCACCTCTCTTATATGCACCCTGACTGGGACCCAACCCACAACCCGGGCATGTGCCCAGACTAAGAATCAAACAGGTGACCCTTTGCTCTGCAGGATGACCCCAAACCAACTAAGACACACTAGACTGGGCTACTTCCTTATTTTTTGATACTACAAGCTGCTCCCGGCTTATTCTATATAATTCCTGATCCAACCATAAAATCAGTCATTTCTCCAAAATACAAACACACACACAGAGTTGACACTTGAAGAATGTGAACTATTGTTATATATGCATATATTATATATTATCTATTATATGTTATATAATTTCTACAGTAAGGGAAAATTATGGTGGCATCTAGTTTTTGCTAAGCAACTGTGTTAAGAAATAGTCTTTGTCAAAAAGTTCCTGTTGTACTACACTGTTCATAATCAGTCGTATTGCTTATCAATGTGCTCATCTTTTTGTGTACTGGCTTCTATAAATGCCAGTTTATATGATTACTTGTCAACCTATGTGTATCATCTTTATTACTATGGTTTACAGTTTTGAGGAAAAAAGCAATAAATTAGGCACCCTTTTAGAGTCTACCATGAGAAAGCCAACCAATTTTAATTTAAAATAGAAGTTACTATACAGGTCCCTTGCCTGGAAAGATGTAGTGGACTTTCAATCAGCCTAAACCTACTATATTGAACTATGCATTAAAATGTGTGTGTGTGTGTGTGTGTGTGTGTGTGTGGAAAACCTTATAAAAACCTAAGAAAAAATAGTAAAATATTGTTCATGTATTCTTTACAAGCAGAAATGAGACCTATTATTTCATTGATTTCCTTGATTTAATTCTTTACTTTTAGAAATGAATAAAGTAGTCATCAGAGAATGTGAAAATATACTATACTAATTATAATACATCTGGCAATAATTGAACAAATGATATTCAAATGAAAATTTCATATACTTTATTTTCTTCATGGGCCAAAAAGGGAAGGGCAATTCACAAAACATAATTTTTAAATTCAATTAAAAAAAGGGTCTATAATAGTAAAGTAAAAACTGTTCAGTAAATTTTAAATAATTGTTTCAAATTATATATCTGTATAGAATTCAGGTAACTTCTTATAACCTGACTTTATTTTCATATTTTTGAAATCATCAGATATAGCCAAAAGACATCTAATTAGGCCCTTCCTTCCTTCTTTCCTTCCTCCTTTCCTCCCTCCCTCCTTCCCTCTCTTCCACTTTCCCTCTCTCCCTCTCTCTTTTACTTCACAAATGTGTAGCTAATCCTATTTTAAATGAATTTGATCAATAAATTAATTAAAAATCTCCTGGCCAGAAGGAATTTTCAGTTCAAGCATGTTAAGGGGTGAAAGATAACCACAGGTTTCCATGACATTAAGGTCAACGGTTAAATGAACATTTAGGGTTTGCAGTGACCTGTCAACAACTTGTGGTTTTCTCTAACTATGCATTGTAAATCTCCAATAAATCATTCTTATAAGATCAGAGTGTGACATTTCTTGTCAATATAAGATATAAGCACATTTCTTCTCATCAGTCATTTTAGATTCTATTGGCTCCACTTATAGAATTCTTGTTGCAATATTGTAATTTTCTTAAAGAAAAAGAGTAGAAGAAAAGAAGAAACAGTACCAGTGAATTAGTGAGAAGGCCCTTTAAAGGGATATTTTGAAACTCGAGTATATTGAAGCATCTTAGCTCAATCTATAATCAGTAAAATTATCACTCAATAGCACCTTTCATCACCATTAGCAATCTCATCTTATATGAACACTTGAGCTAAAAATATTTCTGAAAAAGGAGTCTAAGTGCAAAAATGTATCAACAGAAACACTGCTCTAGAGATGTTTTGCTTGTGTCTCAGAACATGACATATGCTTTCATTCTGCACTGGAATTTCAACTGGCTCTAAATTGTCTGGAGCATGCACACAAAAATGTTAAAAATAAAAATAATTACTCACATATTTTTACATTGCTAACCAATCTAAAAACTTCAAAACACTAAATGGAAGCTGAAGTCATCATCCAATATGGCAAATTCACATTTGAAGACAGAGTTATTTATAATGACATTACATGTGTATGCCTTGAAATTAGATTGCTTTACTGGTAACTCTACAACCTTCATTCAACATTTTTGCAAAAGGATCTTGATTTTGTGATTGCTTACTTAAGTAAAAATCAATGTAGTAATTAATGTTCAAGTCAGTTGTAGCAAAATGCCCAGGGACATCTCGGTCATCAAATTTCAAATCGTTTAGCACTGTCTTCATTTTGACCTCAGAAACAAAGCTAGTATAACTACTGTTTGGTGTGATTATGTCATCAAGTAATATAAATTCTCAAAATAAAAGTTTCTGTTCTATTATATTAGACATAATTCTAAACATCCATCTTTTTCATAAACCACATTAGTCATATCATAAATCAGCTCTTCAAATTCATCAATATTGTTTTCTACAAATCTGTTTTTTTTTTTCACAAAACTTTCTTTATTTAGAAATATTTTGGAGTCCATCTTTTGTAAAATTCTCTAAGATTTTCACTGGATTGCAGTAGTTCTTAAGTGTTCTTTGGAATGTTTTGTAATAGTGTAGATTAAAACTCAGCCTTTGGCGAGAATATCTTATTTTCTACGTAGATAAACCTGGACTTTTTTACTCAGAGTAGAAAACTTAAAAACTTAACAAAGATTAGTAATTATATTTTATTTCTTTTAAAGAACTACAGAGGTATGAAGGGTCAAAGATGTTCATCTATAAAGAACTTGTCAGCACTGCTACCCTCCTTGAACCTGCCTTATTCCAGCTCCACAGCAGCAAACCTCTGCAGCACCAGCAGGTGCGGTCATTAACGACTCAGGGTCCCCATAGCCCATGTTCGTCTGTTCTACTTATTTCCATTCCTGCCATGGTGCTGAATCAGGCAATACCATGAACATTAAAATATATTGCCTTTTTATTAATTTTAAATGACTTTTTAATCTACATTTAAATGTGAATTGTCGGAAAGCACATCAAATTTCACCAGCAGAGAAAGAAGAGAATCAGAGAGGTCAAAGACCAAAGCTCTTGTATCTCAGATTCCCAGTGCAAAGAAAAAAAAAAAAAAAAACCACAAATCTCAAAAAATACAAGAAAGCAGGAAAAAATTTTAATTTAAAACATGAAACAATAGGGCTTAAATTCATGTTTAGAGGTCAACAAAATATTTATATTTTGCTGTCATTTGAGATAAGCTCTTGGGAAAAAAAAATCAGACTATAAAGAGTCTTGCATCTTTTCCAACTTTCACTACGAATGTAGGTGCTCCCGTTAAGATTCGTAGTAAATGTGTGCAAAAATAATAATAATTTTAGCATCCAGCAGTAGTTTGGAAGGTGCTTAACTAATTTAATATAGTGAATGTACAATTAAAAAGTCATAGGATGTCATAGCTAATTAAAAGCTCATCTCCATTTCCACCGATAATATTAAAGATGCTATCTTTCTCCTCTAGTAAAATAAATTAATATTTATTAAAAGCAATGATGTCTCCATAAGACTAAATAAAATATACAGATAACATATCCATACAATGTGAGTATGATGTCATTTTTTAAAAATTTCGGTTCATTATATTTTTGAGCAAAATAGATTGTCTTGGATATTCTTTGGGAAAATAAATGGTATCAAATCAAGGAGAACTAGAAACTATTAAAAATGTTATTTCACCTAGATTCCAACCAAGGAGATAAGAATTAATTAAAATAATTTAACTAACAAATCAGAAAATTTCTCATGGTCAATATGCATCTTGAAATAAAAAACACAATTTTCATCAGATAAATCTAATAATACTGCACCATCAGTAACTTCCAGCTGAGCTTTTGCTAAGATGCTTCCTGCCACGGTTAGGGCCTGGCAGATATAGTAGCCCGCGTCTGAACGCTGAATGTTGGTGATCGTGAGGTCTCCAGTGGGCGACACGGAACATCTACTGTTGGGCTGCTGGGGCTGGTTTGGGAAAAGCAGATTCTGTGGAAGCAAACACAATCTCATCAGTATTCTTTCCCCTCTTGGAAAGAAAATTATATTAACAACAGTGACTGCAATTATGCAAAATGTAGGTGGAATAAGAAAATACATAGATTTAAAGAAAAACATAATGTTGAAATAATTTAATTCCACATAGTGTTTTTTACTGAGAAACTTTTCCCAAATGAGTGGATAACAATATGTTCTAAGAAATCAGCATATACTAGTTGAAGGAACAATCGTCTAAAAAATAGGGATCTTCACCATTTATTCTTTCCCTGAATTTCCACTAATTACTTAGTATCTTTGAAACATTGTTGGGTCATCTGTAAAATAGGTGAATAATGCTTATCTGACTCAACTCATAGACATTGTGAGAATCAGGAATGTAACATTAACTATATATTTTATAGACTGCAGGCTAAAGAATGCAAAATATGCTTTCTGCTGCTCACTTTTAATCCTTGATGTAATTAACAGACTTTCTCTGAAAGGTGTTCCAAAAAAAAAAAAAAAAAAAAAAAAAAAAAAAAAAAAAAAAAAAAAAAAAAAAAAAGGCATGACAGAGACTGACACAGAACCAAATCTGCTTCTGCTGTAAGGTTTCCACAGATCATAAACCCTCTGAAATGAATGAGGAACGAAAGCTGCAGATCAAGCCAGATTAAGCAAATCACTGAAAATAAAAAGGTGAAGAATATTTCTGAAGTATGTATGTAATCTTAAAGAATTACATAGCTATACTTTCTTTGAAAAAGTTAGTGTACTGTATATCTTATATTAAAGACAAGCAGCCTAATCACAATTAAAAACAAATTTTATGAGAGCAGTAATATTAACTTCCATGACCTATGTTGCTTACTGTTATTCAATTAAGAAATGCATTTGGCTGTAATAAATCATTGAGATATATTTCCAAGTTAGATTATAAATAAGGATGTATCAATTTTTATGTTATACTTATTTACAAAACAGAATATTATAACCCTCTGTGATCTGTTTCTCAATATAGTAATTTATTTTCCAGGTTTGTAATTAAACAGTTTCAATACGTTACAATCAGGAGGTAATAACATTCAATTAAAGCATAAGATACATTTTCACCTTAAAATGTTTTTTACCCTTGAAGTAATACCAATGGAAGAGGATAAAATAGGGTATTAACACTTTTCAATTACGCTAAATGACTTTAATCCTGAGAATGATGTCCTACTTTAATTAGAAGCTCTTCTCTTTATTGCAACATGATGAATGTCCACTTTATTAGATTCAAGTGTGACACTATAAGCCCACTTTACATAAACATTACCATGTTGTTAAACCCTTTCTGAAAGAAGTGATGTTTGCTAGCATTTCAGGAATGTAATTTCAAAGTGCTATTGCCCTGTAATAAAATGTGTATTATAAGGTAGGCATTTTCATACATATGAAATATAATTTGAGAACAAGTTAATTTTCCTACAGAATCCAAATATATTACTGAAATAAACCATCTGAAAGAGAAGGGTCTAAATTTTAAAGCCACTTGAAAATGATACAATAACTCAAAGTGTGCACTTTCCTACAATTAGCCATTAGAATACTAATTTACATAGCACTAATACATCAGATAGGTTTAATTCTCTCTGGGATCTCTTCCTCTACAATGTAATATTAGTCCACCTTCAAAATGATTCATTGACATGAAAAATGGCATATGATTGAGGTTAACCCATCATGTTTTATTCCCTGCTTCTGTGACTTAGGTAAAAGAAAATGGATTACAAGCAAAGCCAGGACTTTTACAGAGCTCTTCTTGCTTTGAAGTGCCTGGGCATCCTATTAGTGCTAATTGGCATTATCAGCACATATTGAGGAATATGGACCATTAAGTCTAGGCTCTTAACTCTCTCTACTGATAGTCATAGATCACTGTAAAAATTGGGTACTACAGAAAGACCGATTGATTTTTCCTGATACCCCCAATTCATGATTTGAAAATTCACAATTTGCTCAAGCATTTCTCTTTCATTCATTTGCACAGCCTCTCTCCCTCTCCTCTTCCTGATGTGAGGAAGATAGGTGAAGAAAAGAGAGCAGACCTAACATAAAAATCAAATCAAATGATCTAACTGGAAACATTTTTCCAGAGATTAATCTCTGGAATTACATAACACTTTGTCAATAACAGAAAAAGAAATACTTTGAGATTGAGCATTACTTCTTTAAACACCATTAAAACACAGTGTAGCATATTTAAATATCATGTTTACTTGGCCATGGGACCAAAGCATATTTTATGCAATATCTTATATAAATCTGGGGCTATTTTAGGGCACATGGTTCACACATGATATAAGCTGTATCTATATAATTAGAGATGCTGTAATGGGATCTGATTTTAATACATGGACTTAAAGTATAAATTTGCAACAATCAAATTGCTTTGCATCATGTTAGTAATATATTTATATCACTGTATTTACTATAAGCAGCTGGAGGAGGCAATTCTACATGCCCTGTAGCTCCCACTGAGGTGGAGGGAGGGAGTTACAGGTAGGAGGAAGAATTTTGCAGAGTTACCAGGACTCTCTGGGGGTCACCGGTCTCCGCCACTTCAGGCACTGGGAGCAGAGGTGACCAGAGTGGGGCTGAGCATCTCCTTGATCCTGGACAATAGTGTCCAGGCAGAGGAAGATGTCAGACTGTCACAGCCTTAACCTGAGCAGAAGCATGAACTTGCCACTTCAGCCAGAACACAGGAGAAAGCAGGTGTGTTCTGCATTTTTCTATTTCTACCTTGATGTTAGAAATAACACTTTGTTGATCTTCACCATGTGTAATGCACTTTTACATTAAACTTAATCATGACATCTTCATAATTTATGTGAAGTAAAATGTATTATCCTCATATTTTAGGTTAAGAAAATTAATTTTCAGTAAAGCCAAATAGCACTACAAAGATTGTATGATCATGAGGGAGGTGATAGCTTTAGAATTCTTTCATTTTTTCAGGGTGTGTGTTGTAATAGGTCATGTCTCTTTACACTCTAGAGTTTGCGATATTTTCACCCAAGAGTAATTTTTACGTGAAGAATCAAGGAATTTTATGAGTAGATACCAATTGTATAGTTGACAAACTGATTTTAAGAAAATAGAAATTAAGGCTTGGAATGATCCTGATGTGGGGTAAGGCAGTGGTCAGCACTTTATCATCCCGTCACTGTCTTTACATCCAACTGCAACAAGGCGCATTCGGGAAGGGCGGGCAGACAGACACTGCGCCCATCCATATCGAGCTGATTCAACTGCTAGCTTGGGTGGTACAAGAATATGTAGGGGTCCAAAATAATTAAATAAGATGGCTGAAGGGGACTTCCTGTTACCTCTACCCAGGTGATCCTATCTGCATTCTGATCAACAGGTTCTCTTAATAAAGTCTCGAACATTTCCCGATTTCCTGGCAAAGGTTTTACTTTTCCTGAAATTTTTAATCATGGTTTCCCTAATCTTCCAGAACTTGGACACACAATAGAAGGTGCTTAGGAGCACCAGTAGGTTTCTTCCTTAGAACCATATGCCTCCTTGGTGGTGTTTTTAGAATGAATGGTTTCTGTTTGGGAAGTAAAGTAAATGCACACTGACAACAGGAAAGGCAAGGCAAACTTGGAGGATCACTGGAGATGGGAGGTGGAGTTCCGAAAAGCAGTCGAGCTCACACTCACCTGGCTGCCTTCTTTTTGCCAAAAAACCGCTGGCTGTGGGTTTCCTTTAGTTTCACAGGGAAATGTCACTGTTCGACCTTGTGCAACAATCTGATCTCTTGGCCTAACCACAAACTGTGGAGGAGCTATAATTTAAAAGGAAAGAAAGTATGTAAATATAAACTGTGGACGAAATAAAAGATCATCACAGGGAAAGTCTGGTACTAGGTGGATTGCTCAGTGCCAGACAGAGGCTCCACCATTTGACTTATTTTTAAGCATTTCTCAGAACACTGGGGAGAGGAAAAGAGCACTCTATCACAGGAGAGACGTAAACTTACTAACTGACACATTGGAAAATGGTGTACATTATAATCTCATAGGCCATAAGGCTGCATAGAAAAAAAAAGATTTTTATGATATTCTAGTGTTTTTAAGGAAAAGTGTCACTTCCCAATTCAGTTTTGTGTTTTGGATAGCTCAAGATAGAAAAGAATCACTACATTACTGGAACATCTCCTTTCTACGAAATGAATCTATTGAAAATATTGTTTATTTTTGTAATATTTGTAAGGCATGGTACTAGACATAGGGGTACCTGAGGCATATAGAATGATTCCTATTCTCAAAGTGCTTATATCTCAGAACTGAAGAGTTGAAGTGCTGAAGACATTGAAGAATTGGCAGGAAGGGGATTACAATCACTGATAAATAATATTATAGATAAATGTATGAAAATAGTTGATTTAATTCATTTCATTTAGATAAATAAGCATCAGTGAGATAGGTACTATATTCCCCTCCTAAGCACTAAATACACAGAGGGAAAGCATTGGTCATGCAGCCATCAGGGAACTCATAGTTTAATATAAAATACAATACATGATAACAATGTTAACAACAGCTAACCTGAAACAGCATCTAAATCTTGGTAAATTATGATACAAGTGCTCTCAGAGAAGAGCAGAGGAGCATTTCAGTTATAGAACGTATAACAAATGTGATGGGCCTTCAGGAGGGAGGGGATCGCTGTATGTTCTGGTTGCTGAGAAAAACTTCATGCGGAAGTAAACGTTATGGGGGTTTTGAGGAAAGGGTGGCATTTAGATAACTGGAGCTCACTGAGCTGGTACAAGAAGCAAAAACACATCTAGTATGCAGTGTGTAGTATAGTGGAAAAAGGGCTAGTCTAAGATTGTCCTGAGAAGTCATACCAGCTTCACACTCTTTCTAAATTGAGGAGTAATACATGCAAAGAAAACATTTTGGAAGCTTTGACCTTCTAATGAATGTAGTAAAGCTTGTGAGGCGGATGCATTTGTCACCAAGGTAGGGAGTCTGGCTGGAAGGCTAGTGAAATGGTGGAGGAAAAGATACTGCGAGCTCTTCACAAGTAACTTCAGCAGAAAAGAAGATAGGCGGAGTTGGGGGTGGTGGTGGTAAAAATACCAGAAAAGTTCAGGTTTAAATTGGGGGTTAGCTGTAGACAGTAAAACCGGAAGTTCTCACGGGGACATCTTCTTCATACAAAACCACTCCCATTGAAGAAAAATCCAGTATGTTTACTCCACAGCTTTTCTAATCATCTGTTTCCACTTTAACCCATGGCTCATGCTCGAAAACTTAAGACCAAGAAAAAATTCTAAAATCAAATCTAATTTTTAGAACCTGGGGTACATGGCAACAATCCTAAAATTTGAACTCTGAAAAAGTCTAACAATAAGTGATATTCATTCAGGAAAGGCCTTGACCCAGAATTCTTTCAGTTCTTCAGGAGTAAATAGTGCAGGTCCAAGAACAGAGTAAATGTAGGGTAGCTTCAAATGTACAGCCAATTACTCATTCTTACAAGAATGCCAGCATAGAAATAGCAGCAGCATTTTTTTAAAGTCATTGAGATTTGTGGTGACTTATTTTTTTGGTGTTCTATTATACTGCCTCCTAATTCAACACATTCAACACATACCCCAGGGAGAGAAGTTATAAATCTACTAAGTGAAAATTTCTACTATAACTATAGATAACAGAAGACTCAGTTTAACCGAATGAAGAACTCAGATTTATGGATCTACTTGAACAGCATATGGTTTATGTTGCCTTGCATTTTCAGGAGATTTCTTGCTTTGCACAATCTTCTTGTTATTTCTACACAATTCCACTGAATCAGCTAGTATATTGATTTTTTGTTCCATGTTTTCTAACAAGAATGATAGTTTAAATCAATGTTAAAAAACTACTTCAGGCACAACTTTTAAAATTACAGTGTTCATTTTTCAGGAAAGGTATGAAACTATCAGATATTTATATATAAAAAATTAAGCAATTGGTCTTTATCATCAATAATATCCAAGGAAATTGTATTAAGGAAAATTTAAAATTTAATGTATAAATTTTACTTGTTAATGTATTTAATGTATAAATTTTACTTGTTTACTTTACTTGTTAGTAATTCCATGAAAGAAAAGTTTAGTGCCAATATGGACATTAATGAAGAAAAAAGTACTGAGCAACTTAGATTCTATCACGTTATAAAAAATAGAAAGTCAGTTTAGTCAAACATCGTTAACAGTTTTTGCTAAAAGTCACATATTCACCTTATTAGTTCACTTGTACTGTTTGGACCAGAAACAATTGAAATTTCTTCATATAACTAATTAGTAAATAATTTGAGCCCATATGAGCTATAAAGTCCTTCTTTATTTAATCTTTAAAATGTAATAACTGAGCTTGCACATGATTGAAATCATCAAATGAAACAGCAAATTAAAATAATGCAAACATATTTAATAGTTTTAAGGATATTATGCTTACTCTGAATCTATTGTAGTAAAATGACCATCTGTACTTTGAATATAATGATGGTCTTCCTTGAATTTGATTTTTCAAGTTTTCAAAACCTTTATGGTTAGATGAGTGACTTTGCAAAATGCTTTTGGAATCCAGAACCTACAATTTTAACACCCCTGTTAAAACACAGCCCCCAAAATATGAATTGACAAATGACCACATCTATGCATCTACTTTGCTTAAAATATATGATCTGTCCATTTATTCATTCAAAATGTATTAATTGACTCAAAATTATGAGATATTCTGCTTGATACAAAGGATGGAAAGCCAAATTTTTTAAAAAAAGTTGTTCTGGCCAATGGCAGAGACTTCTAAGTAAATAAGTAAATAAATAAAATAGACTACAGTAGAGTATGATCTGCATAATAATAGAAAATGCAGAGGGCATTGGGGAAGAAAGCACAGAAAAGTAGCAAACCACACCAGGTGATGAGGAAAGAGGAAAAATGTCGAGAGATGGCCATACTTGAGTTGTGTTTTGATGCATGAGTAAATAACTAGAGGAACAGGAATAAAGTCACCTGGGAAATAGAGCAATAGATATGGGCCTGTGGAACTGGGTACGTTAGGGGAGTGTAAATGCCTTTTAAGAATAAAATCAGGGATGCAGAAGTGATATAGGTAGTGGGAAAGAATTTAAATATGTTAAAAGGCCTTAAATTTTGCCCTGAAAAGTATGGAGATCTGTTCAAAATGTTTAGGCATGAAAGATGTAAGAAGATATGTGTTTTAGAAAGAATGCAATTTAAAGGAGAAAAGTTTAGAAAACCTTAGCAAGGTGAGGCAAACAATTCAGTTGAGAATTGCTATCATAGTTGTACCTAAAGAGAACATCTCATCAGAATTCTTAAAGGGCAAGGAAATTCTGCAATAACAAAATGTAATATTTACTACTAATGACATAATCTAAAAACACCAGAAAATTATTATAGTTTCTTAAGTTTTTACCCAATATTAAAATTTTAAAGACCTTTAACAAACTGTTATCAGCATTAGTGTTATCCATGCTATGAAATATCCTTTCATGTGTTTTGTATTATATTGCACTTTTATTCCAAGGTGTTATAAATATGCTGCATTTCTAATGTACCCAATAGTTCCTTGTCACCAGAACTGAAGCTACAATCACCTCTTTGGAACTGGAATGATATTATCATCTTTTAAATTAAAAATTAAGATATTAAAGCATTTAACAAAGCAAAATATTTAAAGAGTATTTAATCTCTGAAAATGTTCATTCTTTCCTATTGTCATCTGAAGTGGGACCAAGAAAACGAATTGCAACAATCACTTTTACTTCTGTAGACTCTCTCTGCTGAAGATCTATATTACAATCTTCTGTGAAGGGATATCAGCTGAAGGAATTTAGTTTTGAAGTTACAAAATGAAAATTGCATTAATAATTCTTCTGATAACACTTCACAGTTCCAGTATTTCTGCCAGGTGGCAGTAAAAATGGTTTGAAAGATAGTACATGGCTAATGGCACCAGTGGGAGGGAATGGGCAAAGAGGGGGCATTTTATCAACACAGCTCAATGGCACAAGGTTTGCAATGGCACAAAATACATGAAATGGATTTTCTGTGATGGCTCTCATTAAATATAAGAAAACATGATTAGGTCCTCAAGATGACAATTCAAAACACACATTTAACCCAACGTGAGTTGAAAAGGTTTAGTTATAAACTTCAGAAGAACAGGCTAGTTATAGAAATGGCAATTCTCTTATGTATTTCTAACACAAAAGACTATAAAATGCATATTTATATCCTCTCTCAAACCCCAAAACATTAGATGAATCTTTTGTAACTATGATGTAATAACCTACTGGCTTAATCTGTGCAGGGATTATAGCTTATTGCTGTAGCTGGAACAAGAAACGACATGAAGAAAAGAGAGTGGCACATTTCTGGGTACAGTCACCACAACTCAGGAACAACATCTCTATAAAAAAGTATGCTGTGCTATTTCCAGATAGGTAGACCCAAATATAAAAAGATCACTTAAGATCAGAGGTCTGGTACTGTTCCCCTGAAATGGATTTTGAGAATGTAAATATAATGTACAGTAAATTAGATTTGATTTCTGCTAAATTATGCTTTGATACTGCATTCAGCCTAAGCTGGCTTCAATCAAAGTCACGCTACAGCTCTGTTATGCTAATGCCTCCTGGTGAGAGTGAGTGGGTGATATGGAAATCAGCTGGCTGAACATGAGTAGGACGCATAGGCCAAGCATGAGGTGGGCTTGGAGATGAGAGGATGGGGGACCCTAAAGGTTAATCACATCATGTTCAGAGTTGTTCTTTATGGGAAAATATGACTTTCTATGGCAGGCATGAACATGGAGACAGTCATGCTCAGTTGCATACATTAATGTGTGACGCTGGTTACAGGCACACTCAACAGCTGTCTTTCTTTGGCTGCAATTTTGTGCCTGAGCAAATAGTTTCTTATTCTGTAATAATAAACATTTCAAATTTGTATCTTAAACTCAAGTAGAAAATGACTCCTTGTGCTATTTCATGTTTTTGCTTGTTAAATTCTGATATAATTAGAATTATATAATTTTATAAGAATAATTAGAAAGTACACACTTCTATCATTTGCTTGTGTGTAAGATTTGCTGAGTCACAAACTGCTTAATACAACAATAATTAACATTAATTGAGTGTTTATTAAGTACCAGGAAATGTGTTAAACCATCCCCAGACATTATTTAATATTCAAAGTGCCCTATGTCTTTTTAAAAATTTTTTTACTTATTGATGATGGGGGGAGAGAGAGATCAGTTTGTTGGTCCACTTATTTATGCACTCATTGGTTGTTTCTTGTAATGTGCCCTGCTCGGGGATCAAACCTGCAACCTTGGCATATCAGGACAATCCTTTAAGCAAATGAGATACCCAGTCAGGAAAAGAGCCAAGAGCCTCATGTCACTATTACATTCTGTTGTAAAGACCAGTAAACCGGGTTTTATAAAGGGTACACAGTGTTTTTAAAGACTGAAGCAATAGGTTGGAAGATGAATTTCATTTCAGGTCCATCTGATGAAATAGTTGGACCTCTTAAACACTGAGTTGCTACATTAACTTTGTTCATTTTAAGCCATAATCTGAGAATTTGTTGTGTCTCATTCCAAAAGGAAGGGTAAAAATTATATGATATGATTTTCAGTATGGTATGATATTGTTAAAACTATAACATTATTTTTTTCTGAATAATTGCTTTTATTATTAAAATAGCATAAAACCTTATGATTTTGCTCTTTCTGTGCTACCTGTAAGTACAACCTTCCTTAAGTATACTTATTACAAGTCATTTTTTACTCAAAAACTGATAGTCCTTTCCTGGCCAGTGTGACACTGTTGGTTGGAATGTTGTCCCTTAGACTGAGGTTTGAAGTTCCATTCTGGTCAGGACACATACTTAGGTGGTGGGTTCCACCCCTGGCTGGGGTGCATACTAGGGGCAACCGATAAACATTTCTCTCTCACATTGATGTTTCTCTTCCTGTCCCTCACCCTCCCTTCCCTTTTCTCTAAAATGAATATGTCCTTGGGTGAGGATAAAAATTAAAAAAATTAAAAAGCCAACAGTGCTTTTTCTATTGCTTGACCTTGAAGTGCTTGCAAATGATTCTCCTCAGTGTAGCATTTTGGCTTCCATCAACTGGCCCAAGATTTTACCATCCTGGCACTCACTTGTCCCCAAATTAACCCCAGCCTTTTAGCAGGCCAGTCTACTTTTATCTATCTATCTATCTATCTATCTATCTATCTATCTATCTATCTATCTATCTATTTAGAGGTTGGAACAGGCTTATCATTTATTTTTTATTGAGGTATAATTAGCATATTATATTAGTTTCAGGTATACAACATAATGATTTGATATTTGTATATATTACAAGATGATCATCACAGTAAGTCTAGTTAAACATCCATTACCTCATTCTTTTCTCAATACTCCCACCCAACCCAGCCAGCCCTACCACCAACCCTCCTTCAATCACTCACATAAGTACTTGCTTGTTCTTGTTGTTAACCCATCTTGATACCCATTATCCTTTGATCCACCTTGTCCACAATGATTAGCCTGAACAAACTCTCATATTGTACTTTTCTTCTGTTCTTTCTACTGAAAGGTAATTGCTCTTGCTTGCATTGCCTTGTTTTTCTATTTCCACCTCTTCATCCATGTGTTTTACTTCCTCAGTTCAAATTGTAAGCTGTTACTGCTTTGGGGTGCTGTCTATCATTATGCAATGAAATGTGCCCTTATTTGGCCTGAAAAAGTCTCAAACAGTGAACACTGAATAAATGAATGCCTTCAAATAGGAAATTAAAAAAATACTGATCTAAAGGAAGTACTCAATGTTTTTTTCATCTTATCAAACTGGAGGGATATGCACATTCCCAGAGGGACAGTGATTCATTATTGTAGTAATTTGGGTGGAGGGATGTCAAAGAAAATATGTTGTTTGAAAAAAAAATCTTCTGATTCTGATATAACCATCTTTAGAAAATTTCCCCCACCCAAAATTGAAAATTTATGATGTGAAGACTATAAATGAGTAGTGACCATCACAGAATGGAAAATATGGAAACACATAGACATTGTTTAACAACCAAGCCTAGAAAGTCCTACAAAAAATTTACTAACATACTTTCCACATCAGCAAGAAACAGATAAAAATTCACTTCATTAAAATGCCATATAGAGCTAGAGTAAGGGATGAATGTTTACTCAGCTTATAAACAGAACAGGTTGGCTTCTAATTGATTAATGACTATTTCTTCAACATATTTATTTCTATTTAATTTTTACTATTTAATACTTCATTTGATTTCACAAGAATTTCTGTTAATAATATTGGAAATGCATAATGTCATAAAATATTTGATTTGAACCTTATTAACATGTAATTCATTTCAGAGGAAGCAATGCATTTATAATGGAAAATATAATTTAGAAATATAGGATTTAAAATGATCATTTTTATAAAGCCAGTTTAATCACATTTTATCCATTTGTCACTATGTTCAAGGAGTATTAATGATCAAATTGCTAAACTGCCTGTCTTTTCAATTAACCATTTTCTTACTGGGTTTCCAGCAATAAATGTTCTAGATGAGTGATATGCTTTCTTTTTCAACCAGAACTTTATATTTAGCTGACATTAAACATTTTTGTTCCATAATATAAACAATATCTATCTCTTTCTTTCAACAATAATTGCTTTTTCAATGTTGAAATGAAAATGGTAAAGTACTAAGTGGTTTACTGCTTTCATAAATATGGAAAATCAAGTAGGTGCTCAAAGGAAGTAGAACAACTACAGTGAATCACAAACCTTAGATTCTTCACCTGTTCAGACCTCCCGTTCTATTCTGCCCCTATGGCAAGTTTCATATGCACAAACCACACTCAATCCTTGTACAAGCAGAGATGCAGAGATGCATTGCAATTACGCATCTATCACTCTACATTTTTAAGTCACTCATGAAATTTATTGATTGTGAGAGGACTAATTATGAGGGTTCATATCATATCTAAACTAAAACTACTCATGTTTATTCCAAATATGATGACTGAAGTAGACCATAAAGTTAGTCAAATGTAACAATAAAGTACTATAAGTGGTCTCTGGGTTGACATGTATAGTAATTGTGAAGCAATTCCAAGGAAGGGGTCAAAAGTACTGAGTTTTGGTAGTAAGTGTAACACACTCACAAAAAAAAAAAAGTCTTCAGATATTATGTGATCGCAGTTAAAACTATTTTCTATAATTTATAGTCAGATAATATGCTCCTCTCTCTGAAAAGGACAACGTATAATAAATATCAAAATGAAAGATTCTACTATTATCTAGAGTAGACACAATGCCTTTGAAAAGAGTAAACTCAGATAAAGTTCAAAATATCTTGCATTTTATCTCATAGGCAAAACATCCTTAAAGTAAATAGCTATATACACATAGCCATTTTGTACTTGGTCTTAACTTTCCTTTGAATAACACATTACTGGAAAACATCATGGTAATAAATTTGTGCTGAAAATGAATTCAGATATTGGTTGGTACTTTAACTCATAATATTATTCAATTATTTTAAGCAAAATTTTATTGGTTTTATTTTGTGTCCAGTTCTGATGACACTTTGATCACAGTCTTCTGAAACTCACTGGTGACCAGATGAAACTGACATGAAAACAACCAAGCATGATACAATAGGGTGAATGTAATAAGTGGTGAAAATCAGGATGCCCCACAATTGAGAGTAACTTGCCTCAGTCTATCTCCAACTCTTGGGGAGTGCATTGAGAAAGAGAAAGAAAGAGCGAGAAACTGATTTGAGGTAAAGAATGGAAGGGTGGAAGGTTCTTCCTCACAGGGGGAATATGTATGTATTATGTTAGAGATAATGAGTTTTCCGGACTGCACCAATGAACCACTGCCATCCCCTGGTTTCGCTGTTGCTTTTCGCAGTCCAAGTCAATGTGTTTTGGGAACTGAAGGATTATGGCAGTGAAACCATATAAGGTTTATGTTAGTAAAACAATGCATTTTTTCCATGTAAATAGTCTTTACTGGCTTTCTAACGTTCAATTTAAGCATTAGAGTTTATGTTGCAATACATGTGATAATTAACTAATAAAGTAAGTTGGATGTATATATATACACATACTTTGAAAATTTATTATATTTCAGATCACTCAAATATATTTCATTTTAATTATATGTAAAAACAAGGAATTGTGTAACTATAGGAAACCAGCTTGAGAGTCAACATGCAAATTTCATTGAATTTTTGAATTCTATGGGTTATAAGTTGAAAACTAAGAGAATCTGTCAAAATTTTAAACAGATTCTGAACTGTAAATCCCATTTTTCCATATCATGCAAAACTTTACTAATAGGAGCTTTGCTTTTCTACTTGTTTTCCTGACTAAAATACTATAATAATTATTATAATTATAATTTAATTTTCAATTATATTTAATGTTAATTATAATTATTTTAACATAATTATAAAAATAAGTCATAATAGTGTAACAAGTAATAAATTTTTGTTTTCTTTAAAAAGATCAATTCTCAAAATGCTATTAGCTTAAAATCTAATAAATTATTAAATATAATGATAATGGTAATTATATTATTCTTTAAAAAATAATCTCATTTTTTTACCAGTAAGAAGAACAGTTCAAAGGATGTTGAAAAAAATTATCTCCTGATCCTAAATTGGGAAAACTTTTCATGTTGTGGTAGAAGCAGATGTAAGTGTAAAGGTGAGGAGGGAAAAAAAAAAAAACGATAGCTTAAAAATGGCTCTTCAAGTAAATGGTGAGACATGACATCCATTTCCACTCACTTAACCTGTCAACTTGCCAGAACTGTCATGTCAGCACTCCTGCTAAACCATGAAGGCTGATCACATCCCATTATCTCATATTTTTAGAAAAAAGATTGCATGAAGATGCCAATCAGAAAAAAAAAAAAAAGGAAAGAAAGCTTGCAACCAAAAAACAAATGTACTGATGCTGAGGTCTGCTTAGTTAACGGAATTTTAATATGCAACTGAAATGTTTCCTAATAACATTAATTACACGCTTAGTAAGGCACCATCCTAACTCATTAGTGCCTTCCTTTTGTTGTATTTTATCTCTTACTAGCAGAATGGGGACTATGTGATTGGCCATTAATGTTGCTTAATCTTTTTAGAGCACTATTTAAAGCTGCTTGCATAAACATTTTCTAGGTAAGTAACACCTACGTATGCATATGTGTGTATCAATTAACTGTACTAACATTTGACGTGCCCCAACCACATGTGTTATGCTAGACCTGGAGGCAGCAGAAAGATAAATACAGCAATGTACTTACTGACAAAGAGCTAATAGTTTTATAAGGCAGATAAAAATAATATCCCCAATAAATCTGGGTGGCAATGCTTGCTGTGAGATTTAAAAAGGCCTTCAGATAGATTGTAACTCAAACTTTAATTTAATTTGGTAGTTTATATTTTTAATGAATCTAATTATGTACTATTCCCTTGAGTAACACTTAATACATTTAAATAAATAATGTAGCAATTCAAATGTCATGCATATAATATTCAGGTGTAATGCACATGTATTTTACAGTATGTATATCTATACACATGATACACATAATGAATACATAATATATATTCATATAATATGCATATGTATACAGATATACATATTATAAAATATATATCATAATATTTATTTCTGTCTACAAATTACTCATAACAGTAAAAATTTTGACTGTTAAAAGGTGTGACTAAAATGTTAATGCTATTTTTTGGAAATAGCCAGGAAAACCTCAGTCTTAATTTCATGATACTGTTTTGGGCTGTAGAATTTATATTATTATAATATTTAATATTTATAGAACTTTAATTTTAACTACTAAGTTAACACATTTAGTGTTTATTCTCATGTAAATAGAGTCCAAAATTAATGAGTATTTAAGTTTTTTGATATTTAGTTTAAGAAAATGCAGTAAAGACATTACTCAACTTTCTTCTATTGACTACAACAAAAGTAATGAATAAAATGAGAAAACTATCATAGCCCTAAACCAAAATTGTGAAGTCCCCCTTCCAAACATTGTCGAGTCTGGAGTAAAATGAGAGAACATGGTGAACACCAACTGGCCTCAATACACAATACTCTATCAATGCCAATTTCATAAAAGTTATCCGTCAGCATTGCGAGAGCCCATTCCATAATCCTTTGATGGAAAAGAAAGATCACAAGTCAAGAGAGAGACTGGGTAAATATGAGACTACACTCTGTAGGTAAAGACCTGAAATTTAAAAGTCAGGGGAGAAGATAATGAAGGAAAGAAAAAGACATGCTTACTCCAAGATTATAAGGTACCCAAGAGAGATAAAGAATCTATTATCTCCCAATAATTACCCAAGGGAACAGAGGAATACTTTAGAATAAATAGTTTTTTATAATCTAAATGAAATTATATACAACAGAGCCTCTCTTTTAAGAGAAAAAAACTGAAACAGGGATAAATGGACTAAAAGACAAGTAAAGATGAAGAATGTTGTATTCAAGCTTAGCAAGGAAATAAACAAAAGATAAAATAAAATTAAACAAATTCTAAAAACAAGAAAAAATGATAGGTGCTATTTAAATAGGCATCAAGAAACATACAATATTGCCCTGGCTGGTGTAGCTCAGTGGATTGAGCGTGGGTGCGCCTGTGAACCAAAGGATCGTGGTTTGATTCCCAGTCAGGGCACATGCCTGGGTTGCAGGCCAGTTCCCGGCAGGGGATGCCTGAGAGGCAACCACACATTGATATTTTTCTCCCTCTCTCCTTCCCTTCCCCTCTAGATAAATAAATAAAATCTTAAAAAAAAAGAAACATACAATATGAACAGTATGGGATTTCTTCAAAAAACTAAAAATGGAAATGCCTTTTGACCCAGCCATTCCACTGCTGGGATTATACCCTAAGAATCCTCAAATACCAATTCAAAAGAATCTATGCACCCCAATGTTCATAGCTGCACAATTTATAATAGCTAAGTATTGGAAGCAACCTAAATGCCCATCTGTAAATGAGTTGATCAAAAAACTGTGGTATATTTACACAATGGAATACTATACAGCAAAGAGAAAGAAGTAGCTCCTGCCCTTTGCAGCAACATGGATGGATGTGGAGAGCATTATGCTAAGTGAAATAAGCCAGGCAGTGAAAGACAAATACCATATGATCTCACCTATAAGTGGAAACTGATCAATAAAACAAACAAGCAAGGAAAATATAAACAGAGACAGTGAGGTAAAGAACTGACAGTAACCAGAGGGGATGGGGGAGGGGGATAACTGGGAAAAGAAGGGAAAGGGTTTTCAAGGAACAACCCTCTGTCCAACCATAAAGGACCCATGGACAAAGACAGCCAGTGGGGATTGGGAGGGGAGGACTGAACGTGGGAGATGCGGGATGGGTAGGGCAGGGGAGAGAAATGGGGACAAGTGTAATTGAACAACAATAAAAAAAACACCGAGGTACAAAAATAAAAAAGAAACACACAAAATGAAAGAAAGATGATTACTTCAAAATTATAGCAAAGTTAACACATATGAAATTGAAATAAAGGAAAGCCAACCTAACTCATGGTTTTGAAGAAAAGAAACACAGAAAAAATAGCCAGAAATAAAACAGAAGAAATCATTCTTGAAAAAGAGTAAATTAAAGCATGAATCTGAACAGTCAAAGGTCTTATGGTGACCAGGACCAAGATATAACCTAGCAGAGTTGTGGAAGAGGGGGCTACATTGGTAGTCATATAGTATTGGGTTGGCCAAAAAGTTTGTTTGTTTTTTCCTCTAAGATGGCTCTAGGAGTGCTTGGTTGTCTTTAACTTCATTGAAAACAATTTTAAAAGTTAGATTGTATTGTGATAGCTGTCACGTCAGCAGGCATTTGAAAAGAACTTAACCAAAATTGGTGAATTTTTGTGTAGCCATTTTAATATCAGAGATGGAAGAAAATATGCAACATTTTTGGCATATTATGCTTTATTATTTCCAAAAAGGTAAAAACACAACTGAAATGCAAAAAAAAAAAAAAAAAAAAAGATTTGTACAGTGTATGGAGAAGGTGCCGTGACTGATTGAGTGTATCAAAAATGGTTTGCAAAGTTTCATGTTGGAGATTTCTTACTAGATGATGCTCCATGGTTGGGTAGACCAGTTGAAATTAATAGCGATCAAATAAAGACATTAATTGAGAACAATCAATATTCTCCCACATGGGAGATAGTCTACATACTCAAAATATCCAAATCAATAAAGTCATTGGTGAAAATGAAAAATGTGGCTTTTATTTTACAGGAAAAACTAAACGGACTTTTTGGACAACTCTACAAAAGAGCACCCCAGCCAAAGATAAACATGTTCTCTAAGCCTCAGACTTCAATACAGTTCCATTCAATACCAAGACAAAAAACCATTTTCACCAATTTGTGAGGAAAAGAAAGTAAGACTTAATAATTTCATATCCATTCACTAATTTAGAGGCAATGAACAGACACTGTCAAACACACAAGACTCTTCCAAGAAAATCAAGTCAGTGACTAAAACCAGTCAAGCCTAAGGAACCAGTACTTGTTTTTCACTTTAAAAATGAGCATTAACTTAAGATAGGTTAAATTTTTCACATTATGAAAACTCTGCTGGAATACACAAGACAAAACAATGCATTTTTGAAACCTCTTATTTAATCAAAACATATGGAGCAATGAAAAATGTGATGCTTAATAATAATTAAATGGGCCTCTGCATAAAGTAGCTAATTAGCACCAGGGGCAGGAAACGTGAAATGCTTGTAGGGGGGCAATGATCACTCAGATCATGGGGTAACAGTGCACCCAGGGACGAAGGGCTGCAGGGAGTGAAAGTGTAGGTTTCTATCTAAGACCCGGGACAGCGTTTGCTGAAAAGGATCTCAACATGAAAGGGTTCACACATAATACCTACATATTTTCTAAATTTTCCATATTTCAATGTAGGGTGCAGAAGGGTGGAGTTAAAATATCAGTTACATTTCTCTTTATATAATGTCTGCTCTATAATTTGCCCTGAATAAATTTCTTAATCACTGTCTTTTCATTGACCTTTTTGGTCGCCTTAGTAAAATGCTTCAGAGCATTTATAACAAAACTCCAACTCCAAACAGAACTTCCTAAAGTGGATATATATTTAATTTTTGTATTTAAACAGTTGAAAAAAATGGAAAAAATCTGTTCTTATCGATTTCTGTCTAGCATAGTGGCTGTGTCTTTAAAATAATAATAAAAGATGAGCATTTTGCCAAAAGCATATTTATTTCTCAATTCTATTTTTCTATCCAAAGGAAACCTTTTTGAGTCACTAAATTGGGAAATACTTGGAAGTTAACATAGAATTCCATATTGTCAGTTTGTTTTTGATATTTTAAACAAGTGTCACCTGATATACTGAGCTTTTTGTCTCCATACTGGAGGCAACCAGCATCTACTATATGGTATGTAAGATACAGGACAAAGCAGGGCTCAGCCTCATAAGCAAGGCAGCTGGCAGATTTGCCAGTTCTTTTCCAAATTACTCATCATGTTTTGAACTGCTGCTGGAAAAAATGTGTTGCCTATCTCCAAAATAGATGTTCTTTTTTTTTAATTTTATTTTTAAGCTTGGGAAAGACTCCCAATTGAAAATAAGACAGATGGGTATAGGAAGCAGATATTTGTCCCTTTTTGGATCATTTCCTTCTGTCAGTTACCTCATCAGAAGTGCTTTTGAAATAAACAATGAATATTTCAGGATTCATAGTTAACTAAGTCCTAGGATGTACTTTTGCTTTTCGTATAAAGAGTGATGCTGGAAAAGTAAAAACTCAAAACCACAGGAAGGGTTGGTGGATTTTTAATTATCAAATGGCATTTGTCTAGATTTTGTGGTAAGCAGGAAATAAGGATTTTGTATTAAAGGGCCCTTTTTGAGATGCTGATGACATTGAAGATAAGTCAGTGAAATCTGGAGAATACTGTCCTCTATTGGCAAATATGTATGTGACTGTCTGTTTTCAGTAAAATTTTTCATGTGGAGGATTTGCTAAACCAAGACTTATTCTTACTCTCTTAAAAGTATAGGCTAGAAAGGTGTTTATTTCAATTGTAAAAATGTCTAGAGATGCCAATTTTTTAACTCAAACGCAGCTCATAGAAGTCACGCATTTGGACAGAACTCCCAATTTGGGAGTTTACAATGATTTCTAAATGTACTTTCCCCACAGACTACCAAGTAGTGATTGGTTTCTGAGTCTTTAGTATCCTAAAATCTGCATATATTTCTAATTTTCACTTGAAAGGTTTAGACAGGGACAACCCACTAATTTTCTCTAAATTTCATATACTTGGTACCTATGTATTCAGTTAATTTATTCTGGAATTAAAAGATCATTTCCTCTCCCCACTTTTCTGTGATTTTTACTTTTAGAAGGCCCTTGAAAATATTGGTAAAATATTCAAAGTTGAAAAGTTTACATTTTAGTCCACTAACAAATACTGATTATCAGTATAGTTCTGTATTATTTCAATATTTAATTTGATTTGATTTGATTTGTATCTTCTGACCTTTCACTATAAGTTGACATATCTATAGTCCCTGAATTAAAGCTGATGTAAAAAGTTGATGCAAAGAAAAAGCAGGATAATTTCCTCATTATCATTTTCTTCTCTGGTAAGCCAATAAAAGCATATCTATCATTCAGTGTTCAAAATTAATAGTAGTTGTCAAGTTTAAAGTATAGTTCTTTATATTTCTGAACATTGTCATAAGTCATTCAAGATAGATTTATGAAATGACAGACTCTCCCAGAATAAAGTACAATGTGTCAAGAAGATATTCTTTAGTTCCAGTCCAATGGAACTTTAAGAAATCATTTTAAACAAGAATAAAAAACAGAAATAACTTTTGAAATACCTTGTAGGTGACAAATGCATCTCAATATTCTGTGTGCATAACAGTTTCTAATCAATGTATTTTTCATTTATGAGTTTTAAAATACATTGGAAATATATTAACAAATTGTTCTGTTTGGGGGGAAACAAGAAATAATATAAAACAAGTGATCATGGTTCATTAGCATATGGTTTCTCTATATGGAGATTTCTATAACAAATGTGATTTGTCCTATTTTCAAAATTATTTCATTCTTTCCCATTCACTTCTTAATTTTAGATGCCATACCATAATATGCAAAGTTACCATGTTATATAAATTTTTATAAATACAAACAAATGAGGTTTACAAATCATAACCTACTCCATTTTTTAACATCAATTGTAAAAAGCATGACCAATAACTGTGTTTCAAAAAAGCCTGCAATTTATGTACAATTAACTGTAAGCCATAATTATATTTTTAAAACATTAAAATGTGAAATAATATGTCTCAAAACTAGGAATATATTAACCAATGTCGGCATACAAAACATTTCACTTAATTATCAATTTTGAACTAAGTGCATTCATACAACAGCCTTAATAAGTCAGTATTATTCTTTTCATTTTATAAAGAAATTAACAGAACAAACAAACAAGCATAATATAACCAAAGACACTGAAATTGAGAACAATAGAGGAGAGGGATAGGAAAATCCAAGGAAAAGGGGAAGGGTTTTTAGCAACAAGTATGAAAGACACATGGACAAAAGCTGGGGCGGGGCGTGGATATGGGAGGGAGCTGGGGAGGATTAGGGCGGTGGGTTGGGATGGGAGTAGAAGACAGAAAACTGTATAAGAACAACAATTAAAATAAAATTTTTAAAAAATAAATAAATTCTCTCTCAAAAAAAAAAAAGAAAAGAAATTATCTGAGGATCAGGGATATTAAATAACTGACAAAGAAAGTACTGCTTGGAAACCACACAGCAAAAATTCAGATCAGAAAGCCCAAGTTCTATTTTACTGTATTTTCTATCCATGTAAGAACATACTATATAAAAATAAAATTTGTTAATGTTTCAACCAACAGGAAAAAAGTTTATGGGTTTGACCAATATGCATCAAACAATGTCAAGCCAGTATATTGAGAAAGCTTTTGAAGTTCGATGGACCATTTACAAACCTGTGTTAACCTGAATGATTATTGAGGCATGTCTTGGTGTAGTAAAGAAGCAATGTACTACATTCATTCATTCATGCAACCATCCTTCCATTTATTCAACCATCTGTTCATTTACTTACAACACAATTACCAAGATTTCTTTTACTTAAGCACATTTAGTGGTTGGTTAAGCTAAACTTAAAAAATGCAGAAATGTTATTAAATCAATTAATTTAAAAATAATTTATATTACAAATATTTACAGATAACAACCACATACATCACTGCAAGCGAAAGCTCCTAATTTCAATTTTGCAAAGCCAAATGAAGGATGAAATATAGTACAACCAAAACTTTTTCATGCCAAAGAATATAGCTCATATCTCCCTTTTTCGCTTAGTGTAACTATAATAACTTGAAGCATTTTACTACATTTCATTTAAACAGGCATGCAGATAATAATTATGCAGCAGTTAAAATAGTCTTAAAAACAAAGGACCCCACACAGCTCAATTAAAGTACATAAAATAATAAAACTTCTTCATTTAGTTCATACATAACTATTTTTTGAATAACATATTACTAGGAATTGATTACAGATATAAGAAAAAAGGAAGTATCATATTTTTTTCAAGAAAAGTTAGCAGTTTATAATATTAATCATTCAGATATTCTTTTAGAAGAAAATTGTTACCTATTAAGTACCAGAAGTCACTACAAAATCATTTATCAAAGTAATGAAAAGATCACAAGCAACTTTTACAGAAGAGTTCCACAAGTAACATTTAATTTGGGTGAACAACTGCATTTCATTCTATCATACTGAGCTATGCATGAGTTATGAAGCATTGTACAAAGCCATGCTAAATGGATAGAAGGATGGCTACTTACCAACAGGGCGAGCTGTAGACATTACAATGGTGTGGTGAGAACATAAAAAAGAAATTAAAAAAAAAAAAGAAAATTATCAGAATGCATGATGTGTAATGTTACATTTAAGTATGGACAGTAGAGTGATTTCTAGTCACAATTCCACTAGGAACAGGATGTCTGAGTTTGATAAAATCAAAAGTTATAAATGTAATTCTAGGAAAATAATTATTTTGTATCCCAGGATTAACTATAAGAAATTTGACAGATTTTATGTAAAGTCATATTGTCATCACTTATTACAGTTATAAATTCAAAGATCATTTCAGAGTTAAACAGCCATGTAGTACTACAAAGTTAAGAATCTGATGAATATAACTATTCAAGTCACAGACTAGCAAATGTCATGTCAATAAAAGAAGGTCTCACTGTCTGATTTAAATAGCAATTGGATTTTAAGCATGGTTAGTCAGAACCATTACAGAACTACAGAAAAGCCCCTGATGCTGCTTTTCAGCCAGTAATAAGTTAAGATCACATCACTTTTCATCCCTGGACAGGGTGGATGAAAATATAACAAATAGGTTGGAACATCTTTAGAGATTTCAACTGAGTAACTCCCTAACTACTGTTAAGCTTTTTCTTATTTTGGCAGATGGCAGGAAACAATGACTGACAAGTTGATTCTTGTTCACACTGAGAATGGCGTTCAAGCTGCTTCTTCCACAAATTATTGTTTTTTATTATACTGTAACTTTCAATCACTAAAATCAATAGCAATACACTGTCTCTATGGTGAATGCACAGAAACCGTAAGAGGCACACGTAGGCTTAATGATACTTTTTAAATGAATATTGCCAAATCTATTTAGATAATGAACCACTTTATATAAAAGCAATGGACAAATAGAGAACATATGGTCCTACTATTGAAATGAAAAGGAAATATATTTAGTAGCATTTAAACTTTTATAAAAGCTTACATTAAAAATATAAATTTATTTGACAAGTGTTTTACCCATATCCTAGAGAACAAAGTTCTAGTGTGTATAAAATGTGACCCCAGCATTGGTGGGGAGTTTTGTCTTGATGCTGTCTCATTGGGTCTGGTGAGATACACATGGCCTGTCAAACCATACTGCTAGGCATTCATTCACTCAACAAACATCACAGTACTAGCACTGTGTAATCTCTGAACAATACTAAAGTTTCTTTTATGTGAAATCCATGGTCTTATGATATCATTCACAATTAAAAGGGGGAGACTAAGACAATTCGAAGAAGAATAAAGCAATTACAGTAGCAGTATGAAAGTTCTAACAGTGAAACTCTCATGTGCTTCATAGTCTATAATGGGCTTACTATAGTAACAGGAAGAGAAGAAGTCTCCCAATGCACAGTTTCTTCCTTTCTCTCTTTCTCTCTCTTCCTCCCTCCCTTCCTTCTTCCCTCCCTCCCTCCCTCCCCTCCCCTCCCCTCCCCTCCCCTTCCCTTCCCCTCCCCTCCCCCTTCCCTCCTCTCCCCTTCTTTTCCTTCTCTTTTCTTTGGTTTGGAGGACAATATAAACATAGCAACCAAAAACAAGACAGCAAACTAACATTATACGTTTGTGGCTTATTCTAACTGACAAGATTTCTCTAAATTTTACCAATGTCCAGTAGACAAATAACTGTCTTTCATTTTCGAATTTGCATTTTTCACGTTTCACGTGCCACCCTAAGCAGAATCTCAAACATAATGTTTCCTATATATAGAAACAAAAAGGCATTTTGCACCTATGATATTAAGAAGTGACAAAGAAGAAGCCATGGAGAAAAATCATTTGTTAAAGAAATAATATATATTCCTCTTTCACTTTGTCTAGGGTAGTTTAAAAAAATTAGCATTTATTGCCCTAGGAGCAACATGGTTATCCCAACAAAAAATTAATTTATGCAAAGACAATTTGAACAACTGAAAAATGGGGAAAAATTGTGTTTACATATATGTGGTTTGTTTTAATGCATTTTTGAAGCCAATTGAAAAAGTTCTGTTAGATTTTGAATTATTTGATTAGAATATAAATGCTAGGAGGTTTGTTGTCTAACATTTTTAGTTTTATAGCTTATTTTAACCATACTTTTGAAGCAGAAAACTAACCACTAAATGAATCACTCTTTCAGATTTTGACTATAAAACTTCTTTCCCCAGTTGGCTAAAGGGAACATGATAAAATTTTAGCACAAACATCAAAATAAAATCTCTTGTCTTTGTTACACAGCAACATTTCATCCCGAAAAAACAAACAAACAAAAAGAAACACCAGCAGGTGAATGTTTTCAAAATCAGCAAATTAAACTAAACTGTGTCTCTACATTAAAATGATGAAAATAGATGTGGCCTCTTGGGTCAGTTGACCCTGGTCTAATAAAACAAGTCAGAGAAGGGCTGAACATTTCCTTTATGTGCATAGAAAAATGAGCCCAGGAAAAAATATATTATATATACTGTTTTTTTCTTGTTAACCTCTTAGCATGAGAAATCCCAACTGCTTTTCCTAATGATAAAAATATTTTTAAACAATATTTTAGTCCATTTTCTGTTGTATTATGGAGACTTTTTTCTGTAACCTCATGCGGAGGTTTCAGTGTTAGAAGAGTCATAAAAACACATGACACAGATTAAACTGTCCAATCCAGGACACAGGACGCAGATTAGGGAAGAAAACATTGAAGGTCTGCTAATTTAAAAAAAAAATCGTATTACAAGCAAACAACTCTTTCTATTAGTTTTTTAACTTAGCTTCAAAAGTCCATGCACAAGGGGCATGCTTTGTTAAGTGAAATGTTAAACCTGAAACTTTCAACAAATTATGAAAACAATTAGCCAGGAAAGATCTTAAAGCAAACAGACCACTTCAAGTCTCATTCACACAGGCATTCAAGTATGAAGGAACCCTGCTGCTTCTTCAAACAAACAACTCCTCGCATTTTCTCACCATTTGTTTAGTCAGCAAATATTTTTTTGAATGGAACATTTCTTGATTGCTTGTTTATTTTTTTCCATTTACTTCAGAAAAAACAAACAAATTTTTGGGAAAATTTGGTCAAGTAAATGTTTTTGCAAAGGACTGCCTAGAGAAAAATAAACAAATATATGTGTAAATATAAATCGCCTACGGAGAATGTAGGTTAAATACAGTAAAGAGAGTTACATAGGCTCAGATTTTGACCACATATAATCAGTATGTATATTCAACTGTTCTCTGATCATAGCTGTTTATCATCTGGTATCTAATGAAGAATGAAAATCTTTTCAAGCAACTAGCTTGCCAATTTTGCCTAAATTTGTTTTATATCTCAGTTCATATCAAAAAGGAGGACAAAGTAAATTAGAATGAATAGAAATGGAGCAATTGGAAATTATGGAAATCACCAATATTTTCCAGGTAATCTATATAGGGTGCTTATGTCTCCTAATAGTTACCTGGAGGAAGGTGAGGTTTTTTTTTTTTTTTTTAATGATTTAAATGCCCAAATCGTAGATCTGACAAAAATATTGTTTTCTACCAGGTGAAAGATCACCAATCCAAATTCCTCCACATCTTTTTCTTAATCTTATGAAAACTTCCAGGAGCCAAGCTGTACGAGGGTAGGAGGTATGACTGGACAGGGTGAGCTGTAACTGAGACCTGGATGAAACCAAGCACCCAACTTCCTTATCAGAAAGGCTGAACCGAGGAGGCAGCAGTTGGGGTAGTGGAACAAAGGTTGAAAGGCTGAGCAGGGGATGTGCTTGCCTGTTTCTGTTTGAAGTTCTCTGATAGAGTAAACGATGCCATGGTTAGAGTCTATTTGGCGAGACTTATAAGTGTGGCTGTCTAGATGGTACTGCTTGGTACCTTGGGATACGTAATTTACTCATGTGGATCACGGGCACCACCAGGAACGGAGTTTATTCATTCTAGCTCGCTGCAGGGTTAAATAATGTTTTCTTTCACTTAGAAGCAATTCCAGGGAGTCTATAAATGAACAGTATTCCATGACTGAGAAAGTGCATGACACCCAGAAAGTGAAAGTTATTACAGGAGAAGCACTGACTATTTCAATTATTTAAGGCCAATGAACTTCACAAATCACTCTCTAAATCAGATTTTCTCAATGTGGGAGCTCCTTTATATCCATTTTTCACCTTGGAAAGCAATGTTAGTTTTTTTTCCTTTTCAAATTGCTTTTTGAATGCTGAAACAAAAGAATTTCAAAACAGTACTCTGCTAGTATAAAGTGACAAACTAGTAAACAGAAAAACAAAGTACTTTTGAAACTAGTGGCATTTAAAAACAGTAAATAGTTCAAAGAAATGGAAATATAAAACATTAGTGTATTATCAATTTTTAAGATTTATTTAAAAATTGTATTAGCTATTATTTATTATATAAAATTAACTGCTTCAAATATCCATTTGAACCCAAATTTGAAAGTAATTTTATTTCAATGAATAATACAGTAGACACAAATCTAGGCATCTTAATGTAATAATAAAAGCCGTGTAACCTATTATTTTGATTGTGAGTTTACTCGCCCATCTAAACAAGTGTCAATCTGCTGGCTCAATTATATTACACATCTTAGGTCTCTTACCTCGAACTGTGAGGGTTGCAGAGGCTTCTACTTTTCCAACCCGATTTTCGGCAATACACATATAGGTGCCTTCATCTGTGCTCAAGGCCTTTTTAATTCTCAGTGTGTAATCATCTTTGATGTCATACCTGTGTAGAATATAAATTGGTTTTATTAAATACCTTTAGTTATATTTAGATAACACTTCATTTTTCTATTGTATTTTACCTGAAACAACACACACACAACATTCAGTCATGAAGTGCCATGTTTAGATTAAAGGTATTGCTAATAAGATCATTAATTTTATATGTGATTCTCTAGATGCTTGATTATCAATTATCTATTTTATATATGTATATAATTTTTGCCACTTCCAAATTATCAAATGCATTACTAGCACATTTTTTGGTAAACCTTAGACAATAAAGAAGTAGTGTCTATTTGCTTCTTCATGAGTTATAGTCTATCATTTTATAAGTTACACTGGGTTCAAATATGATTTAATTTTTAGGTATCTTGAATATAAGACAACTCAAATATTCGAAGGAGAAATTTATCATCTTAATTGTTGGGAAATTGGCAAAACAAGCATGGGCTGCAAGAGTTAAAAAGTCAATGATTTTTATTTAATTAGCAAAATTAACTCTTAGAAAACCAATATCCCTTCAAATGATTCTAGAATGTATACTTTCAGCTCATTCCCGAATGGGTCATGGTTTCTCTGCAACAACAGTTTATTTCCTAAAACTACATATTTCACAAGCAATTAGATGTTAAATATTTCCACAGGTCCAGTAAATGTGGCCTTACTTCTTGTATTTTGCTTTGGATAGATTGGTATATTTCCCATAGTAGTCTCATTGATGTTTTACACTGTTACATTGGGTATTTGGAGAAATGTTCATTTTCCCCAGAGAGAAATATTGACTGAGTAATATGCAAAATCATGAATCATAGTTTCCTACATTTAAATATTTCTTTACAGATCAGAGCAGAGTTTAATATATGATTTCACAACAATAAATGACAAAGAAAATGCCTATTTCCAAATACCATTTTATAGAAGATGCTAAGATTGTTGTTGTGAGTTACAAAGAGACTGAGATAGCATCTCTGCAGCAAGTACATTTATTTTTTAACACAGAGCAATACACCCCCTCCTGGGGTGTGTGTGCTCATTGTTCCGTGTGCACGTGCACTGGGCAGGTGTGCATGTCTGCATTTTGTGTTCAGTTTCAAAAACTCCAGAAACAAACTTCATCAGTAGTTTGCTCAATATTAATCTAAAAACAAATGTAATCCTTGAAGGTTCATAATGTGTTTACTAACATATATGCATTTTAAAATTCATCTTTAACTGAACAATCTAATGGATTTAGTTTTTGTCCTGATTTGTGCTTAGCCTTTTTTAAATAGTTGAGATGGAATTTTAAATAACTAGAGCATAGTTTGGTAAAAAACAAACAAACAAACAAACAAACAAACTACTTTTTAAACATGGTATAGTATTATATATAATCAATATGTACAAGGTATCATCTGACTTTAATTAAAAACAACACAAAAAAAGAAACGGATGAAAAAACGTTACTGGTGAGGAAATCTGTACAGAAATCGGGTGATTCTGATTGTGAAATCTGCCAGCCTCAGCCTTGTATAAAGGCAGGCATTGTTGCCAGGTTTGATTAATGACAGTTGTACAATCGAGCGCTGACAGCCCCCACCACACAGATACCTTTTTTCCCTGATATGAAATGCTGCTGAAAAATGCAACCCAATCAGATCTGGCCCCTGGACAACATGTGCTATCATCACTGTACCGTGAATTGAGATTGATTGGTAACCAGCTGTGACAAAGTGGGAAAAGAAGCTCTGGTTTAGTGTTGTTTTTTTTCCCCAAAGGAATAAAAAAAGGAAAAGAAAACTAAATTGTGTCAAAACCATTACCATCTGTTCCACTAAATAATAAACAAAACAAAATAAATTTATTTTAATACTTAGGACAACAGCTTATATGCAAGGTTTGTTTGTGTGTGATCTTATAACTGATGAATAATTTTAAAAGTATTGCAAAAGAGAATAGATTATTTTTTAAGAAAAACAGTACTGTATTTTATAATCACTTCCAAGTTTAAATGAAAGAATTTATTTTGTTTCTTCCTCCTAAAGAAACTTTCTCTTTTGACAAGATTTCCTATAAATCTAAATTTACTTTGAAAATACCATACGAGACTTGAAAAACTGTAAACTTTATAACATGATCACATTCATACACTTCTCATCCTTTGCAATCTCTGATGCACGACAATCTTCTAGGGTAAAAACTTCTCATGATTCCCTGTCTTTTGTAAATATAATTCAGCCAATTTAGGGATCTCTCCCTCCAAATCTTCCACAATGGCTTCAGAATTTGGAAGGTGAAAAGAAGGACAAAATAATGCACTACAAACTTTATTACAAAGTGGGATTTTACCATGTTCAATTCAAGCCTGCCTATCTCCTTGCCTTGTCTGGATTACGTGAGAGCCCTACACTAACACAACTTCCTGAATGGCTGCTCTCATCTCTAAAGCACCTTTGTCTTTCATGGAAGAAAATTTATTTTCTCAACACTTTTAGTTTTTGAAAAATCACCTACTACTTCTTGCTATAAGATGTCTGGCTCCAATTCTAGAACAATTATTTTGACTTAGCACACATAAAATTTTATTGTGTATCTGCTTTATTAATCATTAAGTTGGCCAATAGTAAAAACTATGAATTTTACCAGGAAACATTTAATGTCTATGCAAGTAAATGTGTCTTTCTCTTTAGGGAGACTTGAAAAGTTTGTTTTCAATTTTCAAAAGACTTGCACTCAATCCACATAGCTGAAGATTATTTTAAAACTTTTAGACTCTTTCATAAAATAAATGTTGCAATAATGGGCAGTCCACAGTTCCATAATTCAATAAAAATTTAACTATGGGCCATTTATATGAAAATATCACAATGTTTATTGCCTGCTTTAAAAAGAATAATTTTAGGATAAAAAGTCACATATTAATCTTATAAAATCATTCATGGATAATTAAAGACACAACCTTAAACTACTAGATGCCACTGTCTGGATTACAGTGAAAATGCAGACACATCCATTTACACATCAGTAATGACACATATTTCAGTTGGTCAAAAAAGTGCATTTTAACAACATGCAACTTCGAATAGAGGCACTCTTCTATAAAAGGTAAACTTTTTTGTAGAATTTAAATCTTTTTCTTCTTTTGAGAGCTGAAAATAGGAAAAGATACTCAATTTTCCTGAAACATTTTTTCTGTTCATAGTTTTTCAAACAAAATCCTTCCACAGACAATATTTGTTATTAAAACACACATAAGTGCTTCTTGGCAACCTAAATTTCAGGTGATATTTTCTTAATCTTTAATATTTAAGCTGTATCCTAAAGTTAAGCTCTTAAATCACAACTGAGGTCTAAGGCCTTAAAATGAGCATTACTGGCCTTAGTATTTTACTGGCAAAGGAAAACTGAGTCAAGTTTACTATATGCAATAGCCAACTTGGGTCACATCCTTCTTTTTATCTACAATTATAATGTAGGCTAATGTTTACCATTTGGGTAAAGGAATCTTTACCTATTCTTTCAGCTTTCAAATTGCAAGCATTCTGGGCAGGTCAACTAAGAGCAGTATAAAAGCACAGGTATCCTTGTAAAAAATAAAATTAATGTAACATTTATTGAAAAAGGAAAGGTCATAAAAATCTTAGAAGATTAGATTTGTATGGCAATAATGAGAGGTAAGGTGGTCTCTGAACAGAATTTGCTGTTGTGTTCTGGAAGCCTCTAACTGAAAACCAAAGTGAAACTTGAACTATAAGGGCATTTTGGCTCTGCCTTAAATATCCAAACAATACTTTAAGCTCCCTCGTCTTTCCTTAAATGCTATCATTGTTACTTCCAACCCTTGTCAGCCTGACCTATAGATGGAAAATCCCTCTACTATGTCTCTCTTTAGCACAGCTGAGAGAGCAAGATAACTTTCCAACTAAAAAGCTAAAACAAACAAGCAAAAAATATGTTTTAAAACATCCACAATAGGGTAACAATAGTTGACTTAACGAAGTGCAGATTTCAGATCACAGGGTAATTAGGCCCAAGACCACAGCCAAGGGATCAGGACACCCAGCACCTTGAACTAGAGCCCCTCTTGGAGCTTGAGCAATTAAACCAAACTGCAGCTGAGCCCTCCCAGAAAGGCCAAAGCATCCCGCTCACCCCAAACTGAAGCGCCTGCAAGTTACTATCACTGCAGGCTGTGACCATCTTTGGGATGCCGCTGTCTCTGCCATCTTCTAACCTATGACAGACAATGGAGACTCCAGGGCTTAATTCTCTTGAAAAATTTGGGGACAACCGTGAAGTTCACAGCCTGTTGCCCTTAGTAACCCCCTGTTTCCATCTTCTCCTGTTATCTTTTTCTCTCATTTTTCACCTTCTCTGCAGTGAGTTTCGTCATTTCTGATATAACCTCTCAAAAAATTTTTGTAGTTACTTCCACAACATTTTTCAATCTGCCTTCTGAATCACCTGCTCACTGATTTCTAAAACATCCTCACTTTCTCTCTTTCTCAGATTTTTACCCTCATGTCCATGCCTTAAGGGGAATATGGCTCTTCCTGGGGGTTGGTGGAAGGGTGCATGCAGGTGAAAGCACACTCCCTGCCATCCCGAGTGATTCCTCAGTGCCTGACACGCAGTAGTTACTCAGCAGCTATTTTTATAATGAGTTACTTATTCTCTCTCATGAAAATAAAATGAAGCAAAATGAAAAAAATTCTATCCCACTGAAGAGGCATCAGATCATCCAGTTTTCAAATAGAAACTTTAGAATTTCTTTCTCTTTAGGAAATTTAATGATTTACAGGACCTATGCCATGTGGCTGTTTTAAGCATTAAATTAGTTAATAATTTCAGAGTGTTGAGACTTAAACCTGGCATAAAGGAAATACCCAATAAATGTCTCCTGAAAATGTCCATAACTGCCCTTCTCTTGAATCATATCTCCTCCCTCAGTGACACTGACTCCATGTCCCATGGGCCACTGTCTCATAGCAGGATCCTAGACCTTATCCTCAACTGGAATGTCTCCACCTTTGAAATCAAATGTCTGGGCCTATAACTACAGATGTTTCCTACTGTCTTAATCAATTTACAGAATGAACCTCTTCCTCCACTTCTATCAGCCTTGCATCATTCCTTCTTTCTCCATCCTACTTAAATTCTACCGTCCATAAGTCACTTGCCAGTATCTTTACTTTTCTCGTCCCACTGCCTTTCTGTTGCGTTTGCCTGGCAAAGCCCCAAGTACTAATATATTGCTTTACTACCTCTCTATATCTCAAGAGTAGACTAATAAATATTCAATTTACCTTTGACTGGCTCTCTAGAGAGAAGTCCTGACTTCCACACCTGGCCTATATGTTCTTCCTGTACTGGTTTCTGGTCACCTCTCCAGTCCCATCTTGCCCCATCATCCCTTACACTCAATCCTTCAACTATATTCCAGAATTTGCAAGCTCTCTCCTGCCTCTGCATCCCTGCATGTGTTATATCCTCACATCTGGTCCCAAACTCTCTCCCTTTAGCTAGTTACTTCTGTTCATCCTGACACAGGATTAATTTGTTTAATGTCTGTCCACACCTCTTGATTTTAAGCTCCACAAAGGCTTGTGTTCACAGTTGTATCCTCAGAGCTCAGTACTGTGAATTGAGCATACAAGGCAGTCAAGATCAATTTGTTCATGAAGGAATGAAGGCTATATGTATGTAGAAGGAGGAAGACTACATTCTTTTCTCAGGATCAAAGAAAATGCCACATCTGTACAATGGAGAAGCTGTTAAAAACACAGGGAATGCTTTGAGAATTAAGAATCACTTTATTTTCAATTCTCTGAACTTTGACTCCATGTTTGTTTAAGTTCTACGTTCCACTCATCATTTTTTTCATTTCAAAGCATTTTCTCTGTGTTCAATCTCCTCCAATTATTGACTATTAACACAATTAACACCATATTGCACAAGAACCTGGAATAATCTATACTTCAAAGTAGATACTAACTTAAAGATAATCACCTTGCTCACACCTATCCTTGTTTTATTTATATATATATATATATATATATATATATATATATATGGTTTAAACTGGTAACCACATCTACACCTGTTGGCTAGACGAAGAAATTCAATTTTGACTAACAGCAGTAATAAAAAACTGAGGTTCAAAACATGTAAGATAAAAATTAATTTTAAGATAAAAATTATATTTACCACTGATATTCTTTCAATATTAAATATTAATTAGAACTTTATGTTTTATCATTAACATGATATTCACTATTTACCTGACAAATAAAGAGTATTATATTTTAGAGTAGACTATATATAGTATTATTATTATTATTAATTATTATTTTATTATAGGACAAAGACCTATCATTGAAAATTACATTATTGCTTTCAAAACTTTAGAGAACTTTTACTACTCCCCATAGTTATTCTGATTTTCACTAAATTAAATCCCTTAAAAGTTTAGAGGTTAAATAGATGTGTGTGTGTGTGTGTGTGTGTGTGTGAGAGAGAGAGAGAGAGAGAGAGAATCACTTCTTCCTTCCACAGTCATATAAGAACAAATTCAAACCATTCTAGAAATATTAAGATTTTCCTTTGGTTTATAATCAGAAAGGTATATTTAATAATTTCCATTGCCATCCTTAATATGCAGATATTCTTGCAATAATTTTCTACTAACATTTAAAGTATTATTCAAATCAGATGTATTAATTACTTTTAAAATATCACAGGTATTATTTCCAATAAGTTTTTTAACTAATTAGAGCATACAAATTTATATCAAAAATGCAATTATATCACAATTAAAGAGGGTGTATTGGAACAAATAAAGTGGCAAAGACATGTTAAATTATCTTTAATTCAGAAATAATTATTTTATTGGCTTAAGTTAGTTTAAGAAACGTTGGTTTTACAACAGGACTAGGAATTGGAACATCACATTTGGAAAAGTGAATATATCTTACAGTTGTGCATTTAGTTAGAAATTAACCTTAACTTTCATTCCTTTTAGGAAAGGCCTTTAGGGATTAACTCTACAAGAACCCACAGAACTCACAGCTCAGACCAGACGTTTTCTGACAGGCAGCTTCCATTCTTCTCATACGCTTTTGCATGAGGAATGAACTCCGTGCAATAAGCACTGCAATTTGGGATTTTTGGATGTGCCAGCTGCTTAGTGGACTTGTGCTCTTTGCCGGACAAACTTCATGAAGTCTCCTTCATTGGTACTAAAGGCAAGCACTCGCTGAGTTATTAGGGAGGGGGGTGGATTCTGCATTATCAGAGGGATGTTCGGTCTGGATAGTGCTATGAAAGATTCGAAAGGCTCTCTCCTTTTTCTTCTGCCCACAGAAACCTCCTCATGAAATGTGCTTATGGAACAATTTAGAAAGTCAACACAGCTACGTAAGGGCACTTTCCTCATTAAGTGTGCCATGTAACTTGTAGGTTGGTAGGTCTACACGGAAAGGGATGTTCAGGCACTTCTCTGATTAGGCAACTCTTAACTAGTTTTACCAATTTGACAACTATTTAATGATCAGGGATTACTTTAAAAAATTCCCAGCCACATATATTTTAGAACTATGCAAAAAACACATTTATCTTTAGTCATTAGTGAAACAAAGGCCCTTCTTCTTGCGTTCAGTGATGACATAATTATGTCACATCCAAACATATTCTTTGTCCATCTCACTAGCATACCATCACAGCTAAGGGAATAATAATAATAATAATAATAATAATAATAATACAGACTTTTTATCTTTGAAGTCTGTTCTTTTAATGATAGTGTATTATTTTTGCCCTAACATTAAAACTAAAATAAAAATTATATCAAATAGTATTCAGGGGAGTATGCCCAGGTTTATCTTTTCTGCTAAATAAGGGTGTCTCAACCTCAGCACCCTTGATACTTGGGATCAGATTACTATTGGTGTGGAAGTTGTCCTGTGCATATTAGGATGTTTAGTACCATTCTTAGCCTCTCCCCACTAGCTGACAATGATACCAATTCCCCAAAGGTGGCAACAGAAAATGTTTCCAGCCATTGCTGAGAGCAGGAGAAGCAAAATTAGCCCCAGATGAGAACTATTGCCCTAAATACACATCTGGTGAGCACGGCATTCCAGATATAGTGCTGGGTATTCGAGATTAAAGATAAATATGGCAAATGTTTGTTGAGGAGACAGAAATAAATAATTCAATAATGATGAGATTAGCACTATTTTGTCTTACTTACACAGAAATACAAAACAAAACAGCCAAAGGCTATAAAGTAAAACAGGGAATGAAGGGTTTTCCAAGACCAAAATGGGAAATGACCTCAGCTCTTCATGTTAGAGAGACCCAGTGTTTGAATCTGGGTTTGCTAACCATGGGTCCTGGGACCTTAAGCAAGTTGCTCATCTCTAAGCTTTGGTTTCCTCTTGTGCTAAAGAAGGGATTCATTTGTGAAGGTTGTTGAAAAGATTAATTATAAACTATGTAAATACCTGATATGAAACCATTGGGCTCTCAAGAAAATTACAGTTTTGTTATTATTTTAACATGACATCCTTTAAAAATAATTATTTCCGTGTAGTAGTTAAGAAAGTGGACTTTAGGGCTGGAGTGTTTGGATTCAAATCTCCCTCTGCCACTTAAATTTGCCCCTCAGATTCCTTAGTTGTAAAATAAGAATTGTAGGAATAACTACTTCATAAGGCAATTGTGAAGATTAAATCAGTTGCTTGCATGTGAAGCACTATGAGCCTTAGCTATTACTCCCATAATTAATCAATTTTAAGATACATATTGTTCATATTTTAACATCCCTGAAATTAGAAATGCTTTTCAATAGATGGCATATCACAGTTGATTTGCCATGTTTTTCTCCTTAACAACGAGCACAGCTATGGTAGAATCTCACACACAATTCTAACTTGGATTTAGTGACATATGATATTATTATACAATAAAAAATGATTAGACTAAGCTAAACTTCTATTTCTCTCTTTATGAAATACAATGCCTTTCATCCAGGCACTCAAGTTATAAACCTTGATATTACTCTTAACCTCTCTTATCCCATAAACCCTGACCTACAATTAATTTCCAACTAAAAAATAAAGCTTTTCATTGCACTGCCACTTACATTATTAGGCATGATTGTATATTCACAGGAAATATCCCAATATAATTCCCTAATTACCTTTTTAAACAACTCCCTACTATGTATGCCTACTCACATTTTCTACTCCAAGCTACCCTGTAGATAAATAAGAAGATGAGTCTCGTAAACATAAAAACAAAGATACGTTTCTATTCAACGTGCTTCCGTGAATTCATATCTCATAGCGTGTTCAGCATAAACAAATTAGTTGGCACTAAAGGCTTTCATAATAAAGCCTGAGCTAACCATGCTGGCCTTAAGGACCACTCCACTGCGCTGAAGGCAAACTGAACCACTAACTGCTGGCCCACATGTCCACCACCACCGACGTTTCCTCTTGCGTCCATCCCTCGAAATAGTCTTCTCCGCAGTTCCACTTATGGGAATTCTATTTTCCTTTCCCACTCCATTTCCAGTGTCACATGAAACTGTAGGTGCTTTTGTTTTCCAAAACCCCAAAGACTCTTATATATCATACCTTTAATATAGTTTGCTTCACTAATAATCAATGGTATGTGTATCTCATACCCTCTACTAAAATATGTAAGAACAAGCTCATGTTTTTAAAATCTGTTGCAAAATCAACACATAGAAATGTTTGGTAAATATGTATAATTATTTTTAAAGTAATCATTGAAATACATTCCATTAGTCTACACTGGAGACTTTTATTATTCATTTGAGAGAATTGACATCTTGCTACAAATTATGTAATAATTGGGGGCTGAAAAGCTATTGAAGTAACTTTTGTGATTGTAACAGTCTTTCTCATAAGAATGAGTGGCAACATTTCTGCACTGAGATCTCGTCTCAGGTCTATCCTATCGATCTACACAATGATTCACCTTCTCAGAAGGTGAAGGGACTCCTACTATTGTCCTTTAATTTCTGGGCAAAGTTTCCCTGTCCCCCAGCAGCAATCCCTCAATTTCTAAATATCTCCTTTTAAAATGAAGTTCCAATGAACTAATTTTATGTAACAACTAAGATAATTTCACCAATATTGATTCTACTGTGTGGAGTGTATTCTTATAACAGTTTGAAAGTATTTGTTCTTCTTTTCTTAATCTTTGACAATTGCATCTCCTTCACACATTAACTGAGATATAACCCTTACCCATCATGTCATTGTTATACTGAATATCAAGTTATTCGCTATTTCCTTTTCCTTTCTTTTTCAATTCATACCAGTTGAGTCAAATAGCTGTGCTGAGCAGCAACTTTTCCAGAGGAACCATTATAGGAAATAACAATAATAACACCAATAATAATACTACCACACTGGTAGAGAATATGAAGCTTGGAACTCAGTCCTGCCACCAATTCATAACTGTCCATAGAATTGTTGATATCAAGAATATAGAAAAATAACACTCAGTAAATTTAATCCTGCCAATATAAAAAAGGTAAACTGAATTATCATGCCGAAAAAATTCATAGTTCTAGATTTATACATCGCACTATTACATTCTCTCAGCAAGCATTTCTTTAGCTTTTGATGTGTTTCCGGTGACTTTATTTTTATTTCTAGATTCACTGTTAAAAAGAAAAACACATGAATATATTAAGTTAAAATATTCTGTAAGGATAAAGATAGATTTGTTTTAAAAATTATTTTAATGGACAGTGGGAAATAATACTAATCCTATTTTTATCCTATTTTTTAAAACATGAAAACTTATATATGATATAAAATTTATACATGACTGAATAGTATTATTATGATGAACACTATAGAGTCTTTAATATGCACTTCATTACACAGATGCATTTTGTGAGTGTCTTACAGAAATAACTCAGGTAGGCAAGCCTTTACTGAGCTGTTCTTTCCTATCTTCAGGCCAAAGCAGAGACTGGAGAAGAGCAACCCCTGCCCAGCAACAAGGCGGTGTTTAAACGTGCGGACTAGGGAGTCAGACTTTGCCACACTTCCTCTCTTTCTATCTTATTTTTATCATTTATAATACAAGAATAATAATAGTGCTTACATCACAGCATTGTCCTAAGGACAAATATATTAATGTAAAATGTGTCAAACATTTCTGGTATAGAGCAAGTGCTATGTAAATGTAATTTACTAACATATTCATAGAAAAGGCTAATGCAGTAAAAACAGCTCTTTTGAATTGGTACTAGACTCTTGCTATAAAAACCTAAATAAGCATTCAGGGTCAAAAATTTTTCTGAGTAAAAAAATGCCTGTATATATCTGACAAAACTATATGGAAATCATAAAAAGTAATTGTCATTAGTGATGGGCTTATGTGTAATTTTGCTTTTCCTTGTTAGGCCTATCCACTTGCTGTTTTTATTCTTACTCCTTTAAACATGTATTACCATACTTTGTAAGTTAAGTTGTTACAATTCATAGAATCCTACCATTTCATAATTTAAAGGAAACACAGAAACCATCCAATCCAACTCACACATTCTGCAGAAGTGGACTCTGCTACTGAAACATGTAAATTGTTTAAAATAACATGGTGAATTTCGGCAGAGCTGGGATAAGAATGCTGATCTCCTCAATTCTAGTTTATCTTGCAGCCCCACATTATAACTCAACTTAGTGAGAATAACAGCAATGACAAAACCAATCAGAAATATATCTTAAGGGTGATTAAAAATTATCTAACTGATTCTAACCACAAATTGTCTTGTGAAGGCAAGGATTTGGGTTAATGTAGTCAATTAATAAGTTTTTCCTTTTTACATTTTGTTTTCAGTCAAGGTTAAAAACCCAGGTACGAGAGAGTGTCTTCAATGGTAAATATCCAGTATATTCACCTGTGGGCTAGGGAGGACCATGCAGACGATCTCCTTGTAAGCCTTTTGATTGTCCTACAGTTTGGGGTAAGAGGTAAAATGTAGCCCTAGTCCTGACCTCAGCCTAGCCGAACCCTCTAACACGTAACACTCCCGAGTCCGAACCTCTAACATGTAACCCGTCATGCTGTGATGGAAGAAGCACATCTGTTGTGGCTCCTATGTGGGATGACACCCACAAGCCAATGACAGGTGGCACTCAGGCAGATCCTCTTGCTCTGCAAACTGGCACCTGGTCTTGGCTTTGCTCTTGCACAACTCAAGAGCTGCCAGTTAATGGACAGCAAAGCATCTCCGACTTCAATCATTTCATATTCCAAGTGTGTCTCAGCTTGTTAGTTGACCACTGGCCAGAGCCCAAATTGGATGCCAGTTCCTGCATTGTTCCTGAGCTGAGATTCTCAACAGATGGGCCAGTGTAGTCGCAGGACAAGGCAACTTGCACTCCCCACGGTAGGTGGCAATTAGTTTTGTGTTAACAGCAACTATTAGCACCTATTTGATGAAAACACAGAAAAAGTGCCATTTTGGCATCCCTCTAAAAGTTGCTAATTAATCCTGTTTGTAAACAAAATCTATATCTCCAGCCTCCCAGGCAGTAACCTTGACCTGATGATCCTAGTTTAGATTTTTAAAATGTTAAGACATTTTATGTGTGGCTTATGAAATTGGCCTAAAGACTACTCTTAACAGTAATGCTCTAATTGTATTCCTATAAAGTAATTCATAGTGTAGTGTTTCTTACTGATGATCTAAAACTTTATCCAAAATATAAACTTGGTAAGTGGCTCAAGCCCATAAATAATAATCACATAATCAGGAAGCCCATTAGTTTCAAATACAGATTTCATGCTGGACAGATTCTATCAAGTCATGGCCCTAAAATCTATTAATATGTGTCTTTGGAAACTGCTTTACACTTCTGTTACCATATTCCTTAAGTGAGACTAATATTATGCTGGAACACTATTCTTTAAAATAATGAAATTAATATATGCAGGAAGCATTTAGAAGTGTGCATGGCAAACAGTAAATCCTCCAAAAGCATGCACCTATATCATTACCTAATCTTCCTATAAAAGTAGTGATTTTCTTATTACCAGCAGACAAACAATACAGTACAAGTGTGAAATTTGAAAGTCCCAGCCCAGATGTTTTATCGCAGTGGGGCTGGGATACAATATTTGGATCATGTACAATCCCCCAGAGGTAGAAAAATGGGTGGTGACTTCCAGGCTTGGCAAACTGGCAGTAAAATTTATAAATGAATCTAGGTGATTTAACAGCAAAATGTATGATTTATTAAATTAATAATATCATATGTATTTCTTTGGGAATCTATCAGCCAAAAAAAGAGAGTATCCATAAAATTGTATAGTCTATGTTTTCAGCCTTAAGTATGTTTTTTCTTGTAGTTACATATATTACTAATAAATGCTACCAGTCAGTTAAATTTGTAATACTCGAACGGAACACCTGTTTTGTGCATCCATTACATAGTGTTTATAGTGCTTTGAATTAGTTATATCATTTTAATAACTTTGAGTTAGAATGGATGGTATCGTTATTCACCCCGTACAAATGAGTCAAAGCACAGGTTAATCATCACTCCTGTTGTGTTGCTGGTCCATATTAACAGGATGTAAAATACAAAGAGCATAAATAGCTTCTTCAAGGTCATACTCCTACCTAGTGGTAGAGAAATCTGTCAAACATCATTTCCAGAACATGGGAGTGTAACTAAAAAGATAAATAATCAAAAAGTGTCAAAACAAGCCTAATGTCTAACATTTCTGACAACAGCCCAAATATTCTTTCTGCTAGTGGCTGTTTTATATTAAAAACCTCATGGTAATTGTCAATGCAGTACTACTATTTTTTTTTCCCAGACAGAAATGGCTAAGACATCTGTATAGCTGAAAAATCATGGAATATTCATGTACACTTTTCTTTATATTTGTGAATCTTAGCGACTGGTCCACTTTTCAGGTGTCACATACAATGTTTCATATATATCGCTTTTCTCCTGCTCTCAATTTTTCCCTGCTTTTTCAAAAGCCATTTTAATTGACCAATCTTGACCAGTCAACCTAATCAGCATGGTTATTTATCAGGAGTCCAAATTACCACGTGTCCTTGAAGCCCACACTGTACGTGAAGAAGGCCTATCTCCTCAGCAGGGTGGCGGAGGGCTGTTCAGCAAGTCTGTATCCCAGAAGCACAAGCTCTAAACAATGGAGCCTCCAATCAATTAACACAAGAACGTTTTCCAGGGCTAAGTGGAAAGGGCCATTTAGTGTAAAAAAAGGGAAATTATAAGTGGTTCTATTCAGTTCCTTTTCTTAAGGAATCATGTATTTAGCTGAATCTCACGTTTAACTAAGAACTCTAAAATGTCTCTCTTAAAATAGACTTGCACTTTTGAAAAAGGAATTTATCAGTGGGTTCAGGAAAATTGATAGAATTTTACACTATATATCTTGAAACTCTTATTCTCTAGTCTCTTTTCTATTTTTATGAAATATTCATGAATTACATTCACTATGGATAAGCCATCAACTGCATTTAGAGTTTGAAGGCATATGTAGGAATGTAAATGGCGTATTGTATTTCCTTTCTTCTCTGACAAGCTATTATGAATATTCCTTTCTGTACTCTAGATCCTTATTAAGGAAGTTAGTGTCACTTGAGAGTTAGTTTAGAAATTAAATAAAAATAAAATAAGAAATACCATAGAGCTAACTAATCATAATATACCAATAATTATATGATTGATGGACTATTTTAAATCTCCTATTTACAGACTTTTAAAACACTGCTAATAATTAGGGAAAATGCAAACGGCACTAACAAGCATAGATAAGAAACTGCAATTATATTAATCACTCAACTTCTTACAGAAATTCTGAGAGGGGATATTGGTCTTCTCTATCCTAATAAGCGATTGAAAAGAATATTGTAATATTGCTAAATTTCAATTGTATTTTATTTATTTGGTTGTAAATATATTATATTGTTTCTTTTATATTAATGTAATATAATATTTTTCATAGCACTTCAGTATATATGTATAAGTATGGATCTTTTTAAATTTTGGTGTAGTGATAATATAAAAGATCCCTATGTTATCACGGGACATGGACTAAGGTGGTGGGTATATCGAGCCAGTTATTATAAATCCTGGCAACTTCTATCAGATGAATCACTTTCTGAAAATATATGTTGAAGGTACTTTATCATAAAAGTATTAATTATATTAACTAGCAAAAAGCTCTTGGTATGCTTGAGAAAGAAAACTAGTACCCAAGGAAGAAGCAAGGATTACCTCAGTTTTGATTTTCTTAAATGTATTGAATATGTAAATATCTTCCAAAATCATCCAATCTGTTTAACATATAATAACAGCATATTTACTATTTACTTTGTTTCAAATGACTTTTTTCAGACTAGCAATGAACTTTACAAGCATAGTAATGAATGTAAGTAAATGCAAAGTGTATCGTATAATTTAAACTATGATTTAAGAAAAAATATATACTTCTAAAAAACATAATCATTATGAACTCTAAAAAGTTAATTCCCCTTACCTCCTCATTTTGTTCCCCCACTCATATTTTAAAAATATTTTATAATTTATTTTTAGAGAGAGGGGAAGGAAGGGAGAAAAAAGGGGAAATATCAGTGTGTGGTTTCCCCTTGTGTGCCCACTACTGGGGACCTGGCCCACAAGCTAGGCATGTGTCCTAACTGGGAATCGAACCAGAGACCTTTGGTGTGCAGGCTGGCACTCGATCCACTGAGCCACACCAGCCACGGCACATTTTCATATTGGTGTATAAAATCCTTTTCACCAAGATAAGTCAGTGTTGATTTATTTGAGCCCATATATAGTGAAACCCTTTGGAAAAAATATATTCATACTTGACACAGTCTTAAAAAAGGGGAAATAAAATTCTTTCTGAAATCTTCAACTGGGAAACAATAGTATCTTATAAGTTTCTGCAAGCAGTTAATATTTTAATGGTAGTATATAAAAAAATGAAGTCTCCTTGCTGTTTTATCCTTTTGTCAAATGGAAAACGTCCAAATATATAAAAATTTTCCTGGCTGGTCATCAGGATTATTGTTAGTGTTGAGAACTAATACTTTCCCATCTCTCTGAAACATTCATCTAATCAAAAAATGTATTGCCCTAGCCAGTGTGGCTCAGTTGGTTAGAGTATCATCTCAAAAGGTTGCAGGTTCGATTCCCAGTGAGGGCACATGCATAGGTTGCAGGTGTGATGCCCAGTCTGGGGGCATATGGGAGGGAATCAATTGATGTTTCTCACATCATTGTATTTTTCTCTCCCTTTTTTCCCCTCTAAAAAGCAGTGAAAAAAATGTCCTCAGGCAAGGATAAGAAAAAAATTTTTCAAATGCCCTTAATACTACTCAGCAAAGGTATGTTGTTTCATTAATTTCATTAAAGATAGTTACTGAGAAAAGGTAGGAGCTTAAAGCTGAATCAAAGAAAGAGGCATATGGATACTACTTAAAAATATATTTTAATGGGAAAGGGAAAAAATACTCCCTTAATTCATCTCTGGTTACTGAAAGGTTGGCACAGATAACTTCTTCGGTGTTGAAGGTTTAAATAGCTATCACAGCATTTCATACATTTAAACTTGAATTGAAAAGCCTTCCTGTCTCCAAAAGAAAAATACTCATATATTACTTACATAGTAATTACAGGCTATGCAGCTGCCCTACAAAGCTTTACTATAAATGTGTTAAGCATGAACCGCTACACAAACCTCATTCAAATTACATTAAATGTGACGCCAAAGAAATGCCATCCTCCACACCACTCCTCACAATTGCTCACACAAGAACAATGGCCCTCTCCCAGGTCTGAGACCTAAAATAATGTAATAGAATCGATGTTGTTTATTTAGGTTATGGTTGGTTAAAAGTCATTTCTGTTATTCCTCACCGAGTAAAGAGGTCTCTTTCCCCCTCACTATGCATAAGTGAAGATTATGCTAATGCACACAAATGTAAGAATGAATAAGCTTCTTTGAAATACCATTTAAAGATTGAGAATTCAAGAAAAAGTACACGCCATCTATCATGATAAAAATACTGACCTCAATTTCTATATTTTACTGATCCTTGCTTTAAGCCTTTCTAACATACAATTTACAGCTTACACAGCATTTCCATTTGGTTATTACTTTAAAAATATTTGGCTGGTCACACAAAGCACTGCTGCGCTCCCATACCAGGATTGGAAGAATCAGGAGGCTGAACATATACAAACGTTCTAAGGGAGGTTAGCAGGGGTAAGATTTCTTAGTTTCAACCTTATCTTTGGATATATTTCACACATTCTAGACACATAGTATTAATGCCTTTGTTTGATTTGTATGTATTATTTGAACCTTATAGCAAACGGACTTGTCAAGATTTGAAGAATATTGCAGCAACAAAAGTTGTCAGGTTTATGACCTAACACCTAGAGCAGTGATTTTCAACCTCTTTTTTCCCATCTCTCGGCATACATCAACTAAATATTAAAATTCCGCAGCATACCAAACAACATTTTTTGCCAATGTGACAAAAAAACAGGTATAATTTTGATTCATTCACACTGGACAGCTATTGTTGTGTTGGCTGTTGTCAATCTTTTACTTGACACTCTCAGGGAAAAGAGGTCAGTGCTCTTGGTCACATCGTCAGGTGCCACATCTGGTCAGAAATCGCTAATTTAGAGCAATATGGGAACAAATCAAACTGTGCTTTAGTTTTAGTTTAGCTTAATTCAAAGACACAGGCCATTTAAAATGCAATGTACTCTTACAGTTCTTATTTTTGAAGTCTTTGTCAATTGGATAGTGTTTAAGAATTAAAAACTGCAAGATCACCACATGAATATCATGTAACCCTCGATGTCATGCAACCCTTGATACTGTGGGATGAAAAAGGCATTCTCTGTGGCTCTCTTCCTAAAATCCCACAAACCCAGTCTAGTCATGAGAAAGCGGTAGGCAAACCCCACTTTGGGGATACCTGGCCAGTAGGCTTGATGACTGCCAAGGTCATAATCACAAGGAAATACTGAGAACTTGTCCTAGGCCAGAGAGGACTAGGAAAACATGCCAACTAAATGTGATACCTTATGATATCCACCTAATTAAATACCCTTGACAGAACCCTGGAGCAGAAATAAGGCATTAATGAAAAAAAAACTGGTAAAACCAAAATAATATAAAAATACATATTATACGTTAGCATTTGTTCACTAGGAATGAGAAGAGTTTCATAGCAATGAAAAATGTTAACAGTAGAGGAAACTAGGTATAGGGTATATAGAAATTATCTGTACTATCTTTGTAACTTTTCTACAAATCCAGAATTATTCCAAAGTAAGGGGATTTTTGTTGATGTTTGGTTAGTTATTTTTAACAAGGCTATTTACTTCCAATAATTGAAAATTGACCTATATTTACACCAGGCTAAATTTTGTTATATAATTAATCTCTTAATTCTAAATCTTACAACACATCATCATTTAAAAATTATATAATTAAGTACTCTCAAATATGAGGAAAGGGCCCTGGCTGGTGTAGCTCAGTGGATTGAGTGTGGGCCTGCAAACCAAAGGATCGGGATTCAATTCCCAGTCAGGGCACATGCCTGGGTTGCAGGCCAGTTCCCAGCAGGGGACACATGAGAGGCAACCACACATTGATGTTTCTCTCCCTCTCTCCTTCCCTTCCCCTCTAAAGATAAAATAAGTAAAATCTTTAAAAAAATATGAGGAAAGGTACTCATTATACAGAGAGGATGAATACCAACAACTCCATAAATTCTTATTACTTGAATTTCTTTTATTTACTGATGAGAGACATTGAGAGAGACAGAGAGAAGTTTATTGTTCCATTATTGTGTATTCATTGCTTGATTCTTATATGTATCCTGACCAGGGATCAAACCTGCAACCCTGGCACATTGGGATGATGCTCCAACCAACTGAACTACCCTGCTAGGGCTCCCTACTTACTACTTTTTAACCTGCTTCTCCACTTAGAAGGCTTGAGGAGCCTCACATTCACAAACTTCTCCCAATAACCATTCTTTAAAATTATATGCTTGACAGTGAAGTGACAAAAGAAACACAGAGGCAACTTGCCCTACTAGTTAGGCTAGATAATTAACTGAATTAAACATTTCACTTATCTTCTTACAGTTTGCAAAGAACTTCTAACTTACTACTTAAAATGTTTGGTCAATTTGAAGCTGGTGCTGCTGACTCTATTTGTTTAGAAAGTATAGTATCATAGACCTGGGGATATATAAAACTGAGTTATTGAAATGAAGTTATAAATTCAGGAGTTGGTAGCAGTGCCAGTGTGTGGCAGACCCTTCTGCGTGGCGTGGGCCCAGCTCCCACTCAGAGATGCATAGGACCCACGCCCTCAGATAGGTTGTCTCATGGGTAATCAGATTTGCAATATACCTAGGCTGTTTTGAAGTTTTCTCTTTGCTAAAACTCCCTCACCCTGTAAGTGCTAAACCTTGGGACCAGTGTAACTGGCTGCCTATTTATTTGCTAATATCCTTCTTCTGTGATGTAATGAGGGGCATTGGCTCATTTGTTGTAACCTGGGGATAGTGAGGGAGAACCATCTTGGAATGAGAGAGATATAGAATAAAGGCCTGTCATGGCAGAGGCCCCGGCTTTTGCTCCTCTTGAGAGAAAAGCCATGCTGTTGTCCTTATTCCTCCACCAGACTCGGTAGTCTGTGGGTATGTTTTAATTCATCCATAATGACGCGGACACTGCTGGCCGGTGTCTGCATCACCAGTGAAAGCACACAAAGGCAAATGACTTCTCTGAAAGAATGTTTAATTTCAGTCAGTTGAATGAAAACTAATTTCTTTTTTTAGGAACAAAATAGAAAGCACAAAGCGAAAGTGACATTTTATGATTGTAGTAGATGTGATGGCTGTAGTTTCAGAACCTAGGTCTAAGAGGAAGGCAAAACAAATTGTAAAACTAGACTTGCTCATTATATAGAAAAAGTAAACACTTGAATGATTTATTTGATCATAAAGGGCAAGGTCTTGGAAAGATTTAGACAAAAATTTTTAAATTTTTTGTTTTTTATCAATGATGACAAGCATTTCTGGACTTACCCTAGAGAGCTGATAGACTGGTTTTGGGGGTCTGGTGAAAGAACAAGAGAAAAGAGATAGAAGAGAGATTTCTCCATGAAGATATGGAAAGTGAAGAAGTGACACAGAAAGTCCCGCAGTGAGAAATTCCCTGTGAGGAGAGTGATGTTAACTCAGCTACTTGCTGCCTTTTCGGGATTGTGTTGAACAAGATCTCTCCCTTACTCCAGACCCTCTAGTCAGCTGCCACCAGCAGGCTTACATTAGGGATGCTCAGGGAAGTAAGGGAAGGCACACACTGCCCAGTGCGGGCTGCGGGATCACGGCAACAGAGCAGTAGTTGCAGGAGGCAACTGGAGTGGGTAGGCAAGTACTGGGCAGCAATGGAATGGCAGGCCCTGTAAGGGATCATGAAAACGAAAGCGCCTGAGGAATGTTGAGATTCAGGGATACTCGATGAAGTGGAGGGTCAGGTATTTATGGGAAAATTGAGTTAAAGAGTGACATCAGGGCCCGGGAAACTTCAGCATATAAAATAGCAACTATGTAGTTTACATATGCAAAAATCACATATGTGAAAATTATGCACCAAGATATAAGAGTGCTTGTGGTGCAGTTGGCGCTGTTTTTTCTTTCCTGATTATTCAGTGATTATCTAACAAATCTCCAGTTATGGAATGGTCTTACCTTCCTCTTGGCAAGTCTGCATCATCCTTCTTCCACCGCACAGTTGGTTGAGGGTCTCCCTGGACTTGACAGCGAAATTCTACAGCTTCTTCCTCCAGCACCACCTGGTTAATTGGCCTCCTGAGAAATGTGGGTCGTTCTTAGGAGAAAAAAAAGTAAAATAAATTAAATATTGTGCATGTTTTAAGTATAATATGGAAAAAAGCATAGGGAAATTGTGGTTTCTTTTGGTACATAGGTGCTTAACTCTATGTCTCAGCTATATCTTGAAAACAACTTACAAATACAATGCAATTAAATTTAATAAAATATTTTGAAACACAGAAATAGCTATGGCATGTATGTAAAATTACAGAAACTTTTGGGGAAAATATTAAATTGATTCTTCAGTGAATTATTAAGCTAAATCATGTAGACCCTATCATAAAAAATCTAAACACTGAATTCCACAGAAATGAAGAAAGATGTAAAAATGATTATTTTAATCTATTACAATGGTTCAAAATGGAAAACCTAGATGTTGAGACTAATGTAAAATATCAAAAAGGAAACACATTTTCATTAGGAATGCTAGAAAAGACAAAAAGAGTTGTGCTTTTGCACATAAGCATTATTTAAATTTCCCCAGGTAGGCTATTATTTGAAAAGGATGCAATACTTCCATGAATGTTCTCATTTCATGTACGGAAAGCTGTCTACATGATTTCTGTTTTTCTTAAATTAAAGAAAAACTGTCAAACTGATTCATTTCTTAAATAAAAAAACATTCATTTTTAGTTATTTTAAACTACTTACTATCATATATACTTTTCTAAGGCCACTTCCAATTATCTTCTCCTAAGTGTTCCCAATGTTTGCCTATTTTTTCCTTTACTTAACCTTTATGTTTATTTCTCTAGTATTCTGCTTCAGTGTTTCTGTCCTTTATTCCTTTGCTGTTAATTTGTACCTCGCATTATTAATCTGCATTCTAGCACTACTCTATAGAAAGCTAGGAAAAAATAGTATCTGCCCATAAGAATCTTAACATGTAGAGAAATACAAAACAAAAAGTAGTTTCACATTTCTCTGAACACTTCAATTCCTCGCCTAATTTCTTTTCTTTTCTTTTTGATAATTGTCAAATTAGGATAATTTAAATTACCATCAATAAAAAAAAAACACACAAGAAGTGCTGGCAAGGATGTGGAGAAAGGAGAAGCATTCTGCACTCTTGGTGGGAATGCAGACTGGTGCAGCCACTGGGGAAGGCAGTATGGAGATACCCACCGAAATTAAAAATCTGCCCTTTGACCTAGTGATCCCACTTCTGGGAACATATGTAAAGGAGCCCAAAACACTAATTCAAAAGAATATAAGCAGCTCTGTGTTCACTGCAGTGTTATTTACAATTACCAAGTTATGGAAGCAGCCCAAGTGTCCATCAATAGATGAGTGGATAAAACAACCATGGGACATTTACACAATGGAATACTACTAAGCCATAAAAAAGAAGAAAATCTTACTCTTTGCAACAGTATGGATGGACCTGGAGAACATTATGCTAAGTGAAACAAGCCAGTCAGAAAAAAGCAAATGCCACATGATTTCACTCATATGTGGAATCTAATAAACAAACTGAACTAACAAGCAAAACAGAGACAGACTCATAGATGGAGAACAGATGAGAGCTAGCTGGTGGGAGGTGGGGAGGGAGGTTAGGGGGTGGAAGGATTGAACAAAAAGGAAAAAGGACTCATGGACGTGGCCAACAGTGTGGTGATTGCTGTGGGTGGGGGTATAATGGGACTACATATTAATGGAAAAAAATACAAGAAAGATTGAATTTTAAAAAGTAAAGAATCTCACCTTGTAAAAGAATCATAAAACAAAAGGTAGTTTTATATTTCTCTAAACACTTCAATTCCTTATCTAATTTCTTCCCTTTTTGATAACTGTCAAATTATGATAATTTAAATTACCATTCAAATTTTGTTAGCATGTCTGCAAATCATAGAAAAGCCCAAAATAGTGCCACTTATTGAAGTAGAAAGAAAAGTCAAAGAAAAGAAAGATGAAACCCATAAGGACTTGACCAGTTTATCTGGCCATATGGCTATATTTAGACACATAGGAATTTAGTTTCAAACACAATTTAAGAATGTGAATATAGTGCCACAAAAACTGAAAAATATTTAATGAGAAAACTTCAAAGAAAATGAATCACTACAAATAATATATGTTAAGATTATAGAGTGAAAATGTATGATTTCATTGACTAAAGATCTATATTTATAAAACAAAGGTATAAATTACAAGATGGCATTTTATTGCAATAAAGCCAACCATCATTGGTATTCAGAAGGAAGGCAATTATATCTCTCTATAATGAAGGTGAGAATTGAGATATTTTTTTTTTAAAAACACAGACATACATATGCTCCAGTATCTGTATTTTAATATTCCAACCACAGCCATAAAACAAGGCAAGTAGGATTTTATCACGAACAGTGTTTTAATGCAAAATTTAGAACTAATCCATAAAAACTTAAGGATAGGAACAGAGGACTCATGGGCATAAACAGTGTGGGGGCGACTGACTGTGGGAGCGGGGTAGGAGGGATGGGGCAGGGGAGAGCAAGGGGGGAAAAGGTGTGAAAACTGTAACTGAACAATAATAAAAAAATTGCTACTAATGATTTTAGGTAGTGGAATAAATTAGCAGCTAAGTGTGCTCCCTTCACAACAGAAAAATCTGCATGTTGTATGGAAGGATTTAGTGTTATCCTTTTGAACTCTGGACACTATGAGCTCCAAACAACTATTTTCATGCTGGCATATTTGATACTGAGTGATTGTTTTTGGCAGCAAAGAGGCAATAGGATCAATATCTCCTATGAGTGCGAGGAATGTTAATAACAAAAATTAATAATTAGTTTAGATTGTAAGGTTGATTTTTTCTTTGCCATCGCTTGGAGATGTTCATTCAATTCATCTAAAAGCTGCGATAATCCAATGTTAAAAGAGAGCTAAGCTGCTGGTGATGTCACTCGAGACTGACAAATGATCTGGGGATAATTTACTATAAGTTGGCCTAGGACAGATGAGTGAGTTGAGAAAAAGTCTTTCCCTTATCCACTCATTCATGCAGAACATGTTAATACAGCTCCTCCCAGGCCAGGCTTTAAGTTTGGTAGCTCGTGAAAAGCCAGCAGCATGGTCTCATCAAAAAGGCAGTAGGAGATGAAGCTAGTCAAGACCATGAAAAATCTTGTACGCCATGTCAAGAAAAAATGGGTTTTGCCCTGAAGCTGATGGAGAAGTTGAAGAATTTTAAGTAGGACAGCAACATTTTGAATAAGACTATGACAAAAAGGTCATTCTGGGGGGTCTGTGAAAGATGAATTTAGAAGAGGAAATATAAAACAGTGAATCAGGTCACACTGTCACTGTAAGACATTATTTCGGCTTAGAATGTGGCTCTGGGGATACGGAAAAGGGGACAGAATAAAGAGATATCAGAATTGAGTGATTAATCAGACGTAGATGCTGAAGAAGAAAAGTCTAGAAAGATCCTCAAGTTTCCATGTAGAAAACTGGAAGAACTGTTGGGGATAGATGGGGTACATGTGTGCTGTGTGTGTGTGTGCACGTGTGTGTACCCTTTCATTGTAGAAATGGTAGATGTGACAAACTGAACCCTTTATGCTTAAGCCATTGGTACTCAGGCTCCTGTTACCTGAAATCAAATGCGTTCTTAGATAATAAGATAAAGATGGCTTACATAAAAGAGAGGAAAAGAAAAATAAAAAATGTTTACTTTTATAGGTATAGAAAAGCTCTTGGATTAAATATTCAAAATAAAGAAGGAATCAAAAGAAATTTCTTAAATGTGATGAAGATTATCAGAAATTAAATGTAAAATTATTTTAAAAGTAATATACTAAAGTCAAACCTATTAAAATCAGGAACAAGATGGGCATGCTGACAGTAGTAATCAATAAGACATAGAAGAAAACTGTGTGCATTAGAGAAGTATCAAAATAATCATTACTTGCAGACACTGCAAATACAGAAGAATAACTTTGATGATTGTTGAATGTAACAAAAATAAGAACTACATAAGATCATAACAGTATTGGAAAATGGAAAGTTTTAGGAGAAATTGGGGCAAATTCATACATTGAAAAAAATAGTAAGTCATTGGAATATTGAAGCTATCTATCTCTTTATGTGACAGAAAATTTTTGTACCATGATGCTGACTTTAAAATAAATTGCAGGATGGTATATGAGACTGGTTCCATTAAATCATAAATGAATATTTTCAGGCAAAGATTTTGTATGCTTCCTTAAATATGATATTAGTCACAAAATGGCAACATCTGAGTATGATTAATCTGAAGGGCAAACTTCATGTTAGACTTGTCAAAAACCTAAAGTTTCCTCTTCCTCTGGGGAAAATGATCAGGATTCCTGAGGGTTTTTAAGTTATCATGCATGTTCTAAGCCACATTGTTTTCAATGGAGACACGTGGAAGCACCTGACTTATAATTTTGAGAAGAAGCAAGATATAGGATCTCCTGTTGCTGTTCTGATGAATTCAGCGGAAGTGGAGGATATCCAGATGAACCTTCTCTATTCCCTTCTGCCCTCAAGCAGAGTCCAGTTGCCTAGCAACTGGATAACCACAGGAGAGCATGTGACATAGAATTTTTGGAAGCCCAACATTGGCTCATGATGGAAATGTAGTTCAATTGATAAAAAAATGGACAATACAAAGAATAAGCCAGATAAGTTATTTGCAAACTCATGATACATTCACTGGGGTTTTATTCCTGAATATCTTCAGTGTGCCTTCCAACAAAGTATCATTAAAATTTACTAATACATTGCAGCTTAGCACAACCTTTAAAGTATTAGTCCAACAATTTCCATAGCACTCATTAAAACAATTATCTCTAAATCATATTACTCATTATTCCAATTGCTTTCTGATAATTATACTAAGTCCATGTTCTACTTTGAAATTTTAACTACCTACAACAACTGTATGTTAAAAAGTCTCACTTGGTCTATTATTTATTTAAATGGAAATACTTTTTTGTAAAAATTGCTTTTCAGTTCCTTTGACTTGACTTTTATTTCCTGACAATCTGAGAATCAGAAACATGAACAGTAAAGATTTAAAAAGTTGTACAGGCAGAAATGTAGTTTAAATGTTTTGATTTTGCTCTGGCTACTGTTATCTTAAGCCAACGGCAAAGCCATGTCATTTTAGACACATGTAAAAATTGCAAGGCAGTGTCTGGGAGGTGACAGCTTATGGCAAAATCATTTGCAAATATATACAAATTTAGAAGGATTAGAAAGTTAATAAGAGAATCATTCAGGAAGTTGTTAACATTCAATAACTGTTAATACCCATGGAGTTTTATCCCAAGAAACTCTGAGCAATTAAAATAAGTATATATGAAACATCTTGAACTACTGAATAATGAACAAACCACTTTAAGGTATGTCAACATAAGGTCAGTGATTTTTCCATGTTATGTCTGATCACATATTGAAAAACAGCAAGAAATCTCGAGGGCTGTTAGCTAACTGTTTATCAATTAGATTAGTGTCCTTCTAAATGGCCAGATCCCTAATTATATGGAGTGATCAGAGGCACTGTCTTTGCCAATGCAATTAACATTTTTTTATGTGAGATTAACTGGCTTTGAATCACCTGCATAACTTGCTTACAAGGTTAATCTCTCTTCGGACGGCAGTGTTGTTCGCAGTGTGGTACCGTGTAAAGTACAGCTCTCAAGAAGTCAGGTCAGTATAGTTCCAAATTGGTATTCTGGAAAGTCCAATTTTGTATGTGGCTGTTATAAAATCAGATGCTAAATTTCATTGTAATTATGTCAATAATAGAAAGGAAAGTATTCAACATAACACACAATACTATAAATCTAAAATGTCATACCAAAATATCTTATTTCTTATATATATATGCTACAATGAAAATAATTAAGTGCCCAGAAGTAAACAAATTTTTCTTTTCAACTGTATTCAGTCATTGAATATGGCTGTAAAATTATAAATGGCTGTGCCATGGCAGCTATACTAAACACCTTAACAATTTTAAAAGAAACTTTGCTTGTCATTATAAAAGTAGTATTATGGCAATAATCATATAGGTAGAGTCTGTTAAGTCCTATAAGACCAAGGCTATGCAACAAACGGACATTAGAGCTATCTTAACTTCAGCTGACCCAGAAGGGCCTGCCACCCTGCAGTGTCTATGAACTTGGGAAGTCAGATGGCTAGCCCTCGGATGACCCCTTTTATTTAACTGGGCATATGTAAAGAAACATGTGTTACGATAGCCATTAACAGTGTAAAGTATTGGGCCTTACTAGAATGGACTGAATGATAATGCTCAGGCTGCCCAAATGTGATTCACTAAGTCCTGGCTGCATTCATTTCTTTTCTTGCCAAGAATTGTCTTTGTCTAATAGAAATCATCCTGTGAAGCAAAGGTAAAAATAGGCAAAGGTTTTTAGAAGAAAAAAATATGCATATGCCTCTCTAGCCTTGTTTTAGAGGCAAGGATTTATGTTACTGCTGATAACATGATACAAGAGGCCCACTGACAACAGGGCGCATGTCTATACATCCATCACATGGAACCAGTGCGGGGTACATAGTAGGTGCCCAAGAAATATTTGTTATATAGGTGAATAGATAGAAAATATTTCACTGTTTTAAAGTTTGCAAGTTAACATTATTTTTTAAAACTAATCAACAATCATCTGGGTTTTACTACCCTATGTTTTGAATTCTTAAATGAAGGCCATAGATTATAAGTAAAACTTAGATATTTCCTAAGGTTTGGCTCTGAGATATCTTCCCTCATAGATTTATCTCTGGGTATCTCAACTACACGCAGGACATCAACTATCATTTCTCATCTAAAACCTGAAAATCAACATTACCAGCCCCAAACTCTGTCCTAATCCCTAATAAAATGGCTGGTTCCCAATCTGATTCTCCTACCATGATAGTCATCGGCTGACAGTCTCCAAAGTCATTTCAGTGAGCAAAAATTAAATGTCGGTGAACAACAGATCACCTGACGACAGTGAAAGAAAGCCTCCTGTGTGAAAGACTGAACAAGGCAGGGTAGAAGGGAAAAATAAAACTCCGAAGAAATAAAAGCAAGAAAGTAGCACAAGTAAATTTTATTAAAAAGTAAACAGTGTTTTTAAAATCCTGAGACACAAGAGAAGTTAAAACATCCATTAAACCAGAATGCAATGGTATAAATAGGGAAGAAATAGAGAAAAAAAAAAAACCTAGAGGGTTTAATATCTAAGTCGTGAATGTGCGCCTGACAGAGAAATGGAATAGAAAAAAATGTAGAGGGTATTTCGTTGAGTTATGTGGATACATATTTTTTCGAGTGTGACTGCGCACCAAGTGTCTAACGGGTAGAAGAAAAAATAAAGTGCTAAACCAAACCGCAGTATTGTAACATTTGAGAACATTTGGGTAAAAAGGAGTAGAAAATAAAAAAGAAAGAAAGAGAGAAAAGCAGAACTGATCACACAGGGCTCAGAAGCACAGTAGTCTCTCAATAGCAACAGTGGAAGATAAATGATATTGGACATGCACTTTAAAATTTTGAGCAAATATATATATTTTTAAACTACAATTCTATAAGCAGCCAAAGTATCAGTTGAGTTGTGGATGGAATAAAGGCATTTGGTCTGAAATGAGCTCTAGGCTCCAGTCAAGTAGGAAGCAGAAACAGTTCTATAGGTAGGAGTTACCTAAGACAAACACAAAGGATGCAGAACAAAGGAAACCCAGCATCAGAAGAAAGGGAAGGTAAATTTGAAGATGAATTTTGTGGAGTAGACCTAAACAGCAGCCGCCCAGTTGGATTAAGCCAGCAGTCTAAAGCCTCCAAGAAGGCCAAGGGTGGATTTATTAGCAAAATTAAACTGAGAAGAATTTAAACACTTGTTACAGATTTCTAGAAGAATTCCTGATAGGTGTAAGTGAACATAAGCAAAAAACCAAAAAGAAAAATGTGTTTATTATTCATTCAAAGGAGAACAGATACTGTACCAGAAAAGCAATGCCACCATAATATCATAACACTCAGCTCACAGTCTATATTTACATGGTTCTAATAACTCAAATTCTGAATGTTAACATGATCAGTGTTTCTAAAGTCACCATACATGGGAAGGACCAAAAGAAGGGAAAGCGGAGGACAGAAGTTGGGGCAGGGAGTAGAGTGGGCCGCAATCATCATCTTCCAAAGTAGAAAATCAAAATAATGTGTAAAATTGTAGAATAAGTAATATTTAGAAATAGGGAAATAAATTCCAGAAGAAAAAGATAAAACAGACTTGCAGGAATGTTTAAAAATGAGGTGTGTGTGTGGGAGGGGGCAGGGGAAGTGCAGTGGGGGCAATTTTTTTTCTGTTTTTCATCGTAAGTCTTATAATATCTCTAGTGTCTATTAGAAATGTAAAATATAACATCTTTTTCATGTATCACTTTGTTAAACATTTAAAAATGATATGGAAATTATTCAGGTTATTTTTGGTTGTTTTCTTTAATACCAGTTAAATTTTGGATAACAGATATCCAACAGCTAACCATAGTTATAAATTTAATTATGTAATTTAACTCAATTTTCGTGTCTTCAGGATCTTGGGAACTTAACTGACATATATAAAGTGTGAGGAGCTATTCTTTGTAAAGGCATCTAGACTTTCCCATAAATATATGTCTATTTACACTATGATGCTTCTTTATAATTTTTAGATTTGTTACTTCCTAATTTACTAGAATGTGATTTTATGGCCAGCAAATATTAAAGAAGAACAAACAGAATAAATGATTCATGGAGTATTGTATAGGAACAGTTTGACCATTAAGTTACATTGATCATGTCTCTGTCTAAAGGACAGATCTTTATGTTACAATTTTCAAATAAAAAACATCTAAGTCCAAGACTACTTACTTGAGAATCAAAATACTTGCAGATGGCTATTATATTGCATTTCCCCTTCATTTTTTCTTGGCATTTATAAAGAAATTATATTTTTGAACAATTAAATGTTATCAGTTACTTTTCTGTGTTACATAACTTAAAGAAAAGACTGGGTTGCAAAAACATTTAAAAACTTTGCATAGCCCTGACTGGTGTGGCTTCATTGGTTGGACATTGTCTCAGGAAGCAAAAGGTTGCTGGTTTGGTCACGGCACATGCCTGGGTTGTGAGTTCTGTCCCTGCTCAGGGTGTGTAGGAGAAGCAACCGATTGATGTTTCTCACATTGATGTTTCTCTCCCTTCTTTCTCTTTCCTTTCCCCTCTCTCTAAAAGCAAGTAAATACAATCTTTAAAAAATGTCCTGAAGGTACAGAGTGGTTTCCTGGCCAGGTTTGTTAAAGCAGAATTACTCCCACATGAAAATAGAACTGATAGAGAGGAGCCGGAACCTGTAACCAGTTTTGGTTTTGTAAACTTAGATCACAGGTGATAATTTTAACAATGATGAAATATAAAGAGGCTTAACAGAAAACAGGTACTAGGTGCAAAAGCACCAGAACAAAATTTAAAAAGGTCTCATTCTAGTGTGTACACTGCTTATTTTATTTTCTCCAAGAACCAGGGGGTCAAGGTGCAGAAGGGGCCTCTCTCAGGCAACCCTCATCCGAGTCTGGCCTTAGGCCATCACTACAGTTTTTATCTTTCATTTTTGGGTTTAGATGTTGTTTTCTTATCAATGATGAAATTTTAGTTTTTCCCCATAATTTAATATTGTTTTTATAACCCCTTAGGTCAGTTCTGACTAGTTTAAACCATCAGATAAATGTTTTTCAGCTTCCTAAGTCAATTCTTCCAGAGGAAGTGGCTTTAGACAAATTCAATCTCTTCAGTTTATAGCTATTTTCAAAATAATTTAGAAGCTCCCCTCTAACTCCTGACATGTTTAGAGATCTCCTGTACTTCTTGTCATGTCTTTAGGTAAATATTTCATAACACAATTGCATTTTGGTAAGTCTAATTGCTTGGGTAAGGAGATTCAACACTCAATTTCTTTCCAAAGGAAGTACAGCTGCTGTAATGCAAAAATTTTGTGTTCCAAAGCTTGTGGTAATTATGGAAAAATAGCATGAGTGTTTCTTTAAATAGAATAGCTGTTCTTGTGGGTTTTCAATGCTAATGTGAAGTGACCACTAATTTTATGAAGTGCCAGACAAAACTGTATTTTATTCATTATAGATGAAACACATTTTGGGACTCTTACAGATGACTGCATGAAATTTAAAGGAAAAGTGATGCTTATCTGAGCTCTACAGGACAGAAATTTACATGCACACTTTGAACAATTTTATTTTTACTCCTCAATTCCTTTAATGAATTATAGGATTTCCCCTGGCTTTGTCATTTGGGACTTTGAGCTGTTTAGTATCTACAAGGAGTATTACCAGAGATTACTCGGTACTCAGAGTGATTGAAAAGAGAGGCCTGCATTCTGGTACATAGTCATAAAGCACATCCTAATGCTCTCAATGTAATGGAAATCAAACTATGGCTCTTTTTTGCATCGTGGCATTCTCTTTGCACCTTGGGATGGCATTTCCCAAACAACAAAAGAAGTTTCTTTAGGGACTTATGCAGGATTCTGGTACTAACCTTGGGTGTGTTCTGGAATAATGACCAAAAATAAGATTTTATCATATTATGCATAGGACCAGAAGGTTCTTTTACTGGCACAAAAAATAATTTAAAAACATAATTATCTCTTGTACATTGAAAAGAAAATCATATAGTATCTACAATAGTGAAATCTTCTATTACCATATAGATATTAGCACATACAAATATACTTAAGTATGCCTGTGTATACATGTGTGTGCATGTGTGTGTGCTTAATATACATACCTCTGTACAGAGATGTGAATGGGGCTTTGTTATCTATTAAAGGAAATGCTTCATTTCCTAAGATTTTTAGAATCTTTATCCCTACTTCTCTGTCATTTTATTTCTCTTTCAATTTCCCATAGCTACCTTGAAGTATTTTCCTTACTTTTGTTTACTTAGTCATCTTTATTATCCACAATTTTCTCCCTCTTAATTCTTTCTCCACTATTTCTGTGATACAGATCTATCAGGTTTTAACCAATTAATTAAATTACTTCAGCTAAAGAGACCTTTGGTCCTTAAAGTTGAAGAAACAAATACATAGTAAAACAGTTTGTTTTTCTTTCTAATTTTGATTGTGTGCATGCATATATATATGCATATATATATGTCCAGCTAGTCTTTTAATAAGCTAAAACTCCAAATACATCAATTTGAAATTTTAAAAGTATGTAATTGAAATATCTTTGCACTATACTGTCTAATTTAAAAAAAAACAAACAAACTTTTTCTCCACATAATAGGTTCCTGTTAATTGCATCATAACAGAACGAGTGCCAAACTTTAGAAAGATATATCAAACAACTTTTGAGAAAGAACAATCGTTTACATTCTGATGAAAGGTAAAATCCTATAAATACATGAATTCAGTAGGTGAATTAACATCTCAGATGTTTTATTTTTCTTCATATCAAAGATTTCTTCTTGGAGACAGAACGGGAAAACAAGGCAATTCCAGTCTGTCACTGCTCACATGAGTGATAAGGGGCTGTCTCTGTAATGCCTGATGTTTTCCATTTATAAAGTGGTGTTTGCTGTTTACAAAACAATACCTGAAAACAAAGGACGAGTTGATATAAACAGCAGTTCATAATGTAAAAGACAGTATTACCGAAGACAGTCAGCTCCGCTGGGTCACTGTCTCTCTCTCCCACCATGTTGGTGCCGACACAGGTGTACATTCCTGCATCAGTTTTCCTGGTGTTGGAGATCATCAGTTTTCCACCGCGGATCTGTTAAAAGTAAATAAAGAAGAAAGAAAGAAGAGAAAATGGAATGGAAAGGAAAAGTTACTAATAAATCATTTTGAATATTTAAGCACCGCATTTATTTTTCCTAAAAGAAAGAGCTGAGTGTCTAAGACTCAAATTCTCCCGCTGGTTTGACATCTGCACATGTCCTTTCTTCTGTTCAATTCTCCCCCAGTATAAGCCTCCAGCTCCCTCTCTAGGGAATGCTCCTTTAAGGCCATGTTCGTCCCCTTCCTGGTCTTATTTTTGCTCTTGTGACTGCCCCCATTAAATACCAATGGTCAGTCTTCACCCTGCAATTTGGTTGGGTGAATTGCTGTTGGCATTTGTCATAAGAAAGGGGCACCGGATATCTGTTTCAGAAAATAAAATGAAAACCGAGGGACTCAGAGGGCTTCCACAAGTATTTAATAAATTTTCCTCTATGGACTGGGCAGTTTTCTAGGCACTTGAGCCTAAGTAATAATCCAAGTATAAAATTTATGTGTCAGTGCAACTTATACCTTCAGTTGTTTGTATTAATTATCTTTGTTGCTTAATTTTATTTGTGAGATAATTTTTGATGAGTAGAGCTGGTTGGACAAAAACAAATCCAATGTTTTGAATGATGACTTTGAGTTGGTACAAATCATTGGTTTTTACTATCTTCTCTATAAATGTCTTAAATAAGAAGCATTTGACTGAATAAACAAGTGTAATTACATTAAACTGTGTGTTTGTTAAGGAAGATATTAAAGAAGAATTAGGAGAATTAGGTTTTTGGTCAGTGTATCATTAACTCATAGCTTCCTTTCCAATCTTGGTGTTTTATTTATTTTTTGTATTTACCTAATCCAAAAATCCTCACTTCACAGTGATTTAGAATTCTTCAAGAGATATGAGATAAGAATGTGCTCTTTTTGTTTGTTAATTTTTAAATTCATAGGCAAACAAAACTCATGTAGGTATATTCTAATCAGAGATATTTTAGGTTCTATAACTTGTCATGTCATAGAAAGTAATTTTCAACTTTATTTTTTAAAATTTTACCTGGGAAGAAAAGACCATCAATGTATTCTTAATTATATATAGTAAAGCATAATGGACTCTGAGTTATAAAAATGACCGTGGAGGCTACTTCTCCCCTTGAAGCTGAGTTCAGCAAGATGACTTGATTTGATCAATGGAACTAAAGCACATTTTCATTAGAAGGAAGGAGCTTGCACATTGGGACTTGCCTTCTCTTGCTATAGTTGGAACCCTGAGATCACCATGGGAACCAGCCTGAGCTAGCCTGCTGGAAATTAGAGGCCATGAAGAGAAGAAGGATGATGCCCATTTAAGGGTCAGTCAATTGCCAGACATGTTAGTAAGGCTACCCTACATCATCTAGCTGTCAGCACATCTTTAAAAAAGCCACAGAAGCATGAGAAACCCTAGCAAAGATCAGCCACGCTGGCCCAGAGGGAAGAGCAATCAGCTTACCCACATACTCATAGTCTAAATGAAATAGTTACTAGAAGCCACTGTGTTTTGAGGTGGTGTCTTACAAAGCAAAAGCTAAACGATACAAACATGAGCTAGAAAATGTTGAACATTGATTTTACTCCATCACTGGGAGTACATTTTCATAACTTTGGTACCAAAGCACAGACCATTAGCAACCAAATTCTCCAGGGCAATGCAGATCCTTAGAGTGCCAACAGTTCAAGCCAGAATCACGTAATTATATGTTGTGATCTCTACTGTGGTCTTATGATGCAATCGCAAGGCGCACATAAGAAAAAATATCTTCACTTTTTGATATTTTTAAAGATAATAGACACCGGACTATATGGAATTTTGAAAATCTTTAAAAGGGCTAAGACTGCAATATTGAACTAAACCATATATTTATACACTTAAGTTGATGAAATTCTTAATCTATTATGTACACTGGTTTACACAATTTTTGTCTCTTGAAACCTGATTCCAAAATTATTGATTTTGGTTCCCTTTTCCAGTTCTTTCAATACAGTGGAAGAAGTAGTTAGCATTCAAATGCAGTTTGACGATGTCATTAACAGTATATAAAAAAATAAAATACATGAATTTTAAGACTTGCTATCCAATCTTTCTAGGCATTCCTTGTAGTTTAACTCACACTTATTCTTTCTTCCTTGTCATCAATCCGAACTTTGTCTTTTTTCCAGTAGATGGTCGGTTCTGGGTGTCCCCGGGGAGGCTGGCACTCCAGGATCGCAGGCTCTCCAGCTGCCACTACGACATCTGTGGGGTTTTGCCTGAAGTCATCTCGCAGCACTGAAGAAAAACAATCGTAGAGAAACAAGACTCAATGACAGTTCCTTTAGCTTTCTCTTGCAAAAGGTAACTTCCAGACTTATTTACTTTGTTCTCATGAAAACTGCCAGGACATTTACTGACAGCTGGGCCCAACTTAAAATATTCTAGAGCCAACCTAAGTGTTCATGGACAGGAAAATGGCTGACTATAATAATGTATCTTTGCTATAAAATCTAAATTAAAAAAAGAAGATAAGTGTAAGGAAAATAAGATGAGTAATGTTCATGTTATAATTCATGAATTACTATATTATTCGCAATAAAAACTCAAGGCACAAAACTTTATGTAATATGATCCTGTTTTCTATTTTAAAAGCATACATACGTACATGTATATAAATACATTAAAATAAATTGTCAAATTATTCTTAAAACCCTGAAGCATGTTGTGCGCACAGGGTTGTGAGCATGAAGGCACGTCTGTCTGGGGTGAGAGGTCTTTGAGGCAGTCCTTCCTCATGATGTGAGTATGGACGAGAGCCACACTGTTTTCATCACACTTCGGAAGATAGACGCATTGTTCCCCCTGCAACGCACTAGCACCCACATACACAGAGCTGCATTTCATTCTCTCTGCATCTCCACCTGCCAAGCGACATCTGGGCAGCGTGACACTCAGAGCAGAGATATCCCTTACAGCAGTTTTGCCAGGCTGAATTTCCCCTGCTTTCATTAGGAGAACAGCAGGTTGGACCTCTGCTGTAACCTCCGAAAATCTGGCATGCCTGGCTCTCCAAATGTCACCTATCTATCTCTGTGCACTTTCTTCCTCTGGCAAGATGGAAAGCCTACAGAAATAACTTGTCCCCATCAGATTGCAGAATGCTGACTTTATTTAGCAAAGAAGGGCAAACATTCAAAAAGGTAGTTCAGACAGCTAATATACCACATACCTAAATTGCCTCTGTTTTCCCTAACTTCCTGGGCATTTTCTATTCTTTGATATTGCAACACTGACAAGTGTGTTTCCTAAGAGTTCGGTAAAACAAACAAACATACACACAAATTCAGGTATGTGTATGTGCACTTGTATTATACCTGCATACACATACATATTATATATGCATATATATATATATATATATATATATATGAATGAAATCAAAATTAGGCAGCTGGTGCCAGCCTGTTATGTGAATTGCCTGCTGTAAATGTGGATTAGGCCAAACCAGCTGCCTTTGGTGTCCTGCAATGAGGGCCACTCCAGATTCTCCTTCTTTGTTGGGCCCAGTCTCTAGGTTAATTGTCATTCTCCAAATAAATAAAAATCTCCTGTCCTGAAAATAGCTTCAGAGACAATGGAATGACTTTTTGGGCTTTGCTTTTCTTGTCTTTTGCAAACCTCCTTTAACACTGTTTCCATCTTAATGAAGTCAAGGCCCTTTACGAGATTAGAGAAACTTGTCTCCTATTGAAGGAGCAGTAAGAAAGAATTCAGCACAAATTGCTCACTCTCAGTTTATAAGCTGATTAATTTACTGCTTTCGCTGCTAAGGAAATGTGCTCCACTTTGCCATGGTGAACTGCACTTTTTTTTTTTTTTTTTTTTGTTCTTTTGTCTAACTGGCAGGGAAGGTGTGATTTATTTGCGTGAGGATTTGCTTCTGAATGAGCTGAGAGAAGTGCGCATTTCAATGTGACATTCGGCAGGGGGATGAGAAGAGGTTTATGGTTCCCTCTTGCAGGTAAATCCTCCAGGGAGAGCAAGCTGGTAACTCATTTATATTCTAAATCCAGAACAGCTGCCTATTTATGCAATGTTAAGATGTGCAAAAATATGGTAACAGGGTGGCAAGCACCCCTACAATATCCGCTACTGGCAACAAATGGTGTTTTGGCAGGCCCTCAATCTGTTCCAAAATGACACATCTGGCCAGTTGCAGGACCTCTAGAACTGGTCTCCTAATAAATGACATGCCCACAAGCCTCTGCTCAAATATACTTAGGACCACCTCAAGTCATTCTGAAACACAGTTCCATATCAATGAGCAACAAGATAAATTAAGGAAAAAAAGGTCCTTTGACATGGGGGGACAAAAAACAGAAAAATATCATAACAAACCAAGGACTGCTCCCCTTAAACAATATAACATGTGTTTATGGCATTCACAAAAATGGAAAATGACTCCAATTTGCAAATGAAGCCAAGAAATCTAACATCAACTGTAATTTTAGGCTTTTAGACTACTCACCCAGAGAGTAGGGTGAGATAATAGGATAATTGGTACTGTACCCTCTTCAACTTGTAAAATGCTCTTTGGGGTTTGTATAGTATTCAGTTAATTCATTTTTTGCTTAGTGATACCACTTCTTTTACTCTAAGTCTTTGAGCTAATGAAATGTCCGTCCTTCCTTCCTTCCTTCCTTCCTTCCTTCCTTCCTTCCTTCCTCCCTCCCTCCCTCCCTTCCTTCCTTCCTTCCTTTCTCTCAAATAAAGTATTGAAGAGAAAAACATCCCTTTCAGTAGATTCTATCACAGTAAAGAGAGAACTTGCTCTTAGGAAGAAGTAAACTCATTTTTACTCATTACAAATTTTTAAGAAAATCATATATGTTCTGATATTTGCTTATATGTTTCTGAGGTATGCATATTCATTCATTAGCATAAGCAAAGTAAAAAGAAATAATATTTATTTTTCCCAATTTTGAGTTATTATTCATTTCTACCCTGGATTTTGCCCTGTGCTTAATTGTAGGTGATGGGAATAAAAGGTGTTCTTTATGGCAAAGGATTCACATATGTTGAATGAGGGGAACGAAAATGGTCTTGCAAATGAAGAGAAACAGAGCAAGTCCTAACTGAGTCTCTGTGTTTTTTCTCCTTAAGCCCTTATTCTAGAAAGAACTGAAAGCTCCATGTTCAATGTGGCTTGACAAGTAATCTACTGTAAGAGCATACAGCAACATAGGTATTAGCCATAGCTCCAAACAGGTCTTTAAATAAGGTGAAGAGAAGTAAACTTGAAGAACTGAAAACAGTATGGCTAAAATGACAAAAGCTGGGAGGGTATGAGTAAGCTATATTTTAAAGAAAAAATATAACAGGAACACTATCAATGTAGTACTTGCTTGCAGATCTAAGTTTAGAATACAAGAGTTCAAATCTCCATGGGTAAAATAATCTAATTGGCCAGAACTCACATATTCATCTCTGTGTATGAGCTAAAAAGCAGAAATTAGAGTTCACCCAGCTAATCATAAACTGGATTAGATTTGATTCTTTTTTATACTGCCATGCACTGTGACTTAGGAAGTTATTTTGGAAGACCAGAAATTTCTGAATGACTATTTGGATTAAATATAGTTTATATTTATGGCATAAAGATGTATAACAAATCAATTCAATTCTGCAGAAACATATTGAAAACTAAAATGTGCTTGGCAGTATCCTTTAAAATTGTTAAGGAACATTAAACAAGAATGACATAAAGATGCCGTGATAGGCCTTTCCTCTAATGCCCTCAAGGGTCACTCCATCCCTTCTCTAATCCCCTCCTGTGGACTGTGGGCTGGACCTAATAACTTGCCTTTAATGAACAGAATATTGCAAAGTGATGAAACAGTTCCGATAGTAAATTGTAAAAGATGGTAAATTTCATTCTTTTTGTCTTTCTCTGTATTTTTGTCTTTTTCTCTCTATCGTTCTCTCTCCACAAATACATTTCTTCGGATCATGTAAGATGCCTTGTTGCTCAATAGGGAGGTGTACCTGGCAATGATGTGGAGGCAGCTTCCACTCAACAGCAGGCAAGGAACTGAAGCCCTTGGTAAGCCTTGAGAACCCAAATCTCGACAAATCAGAACCCTAAGTGACGACTACATGTATGCCTGGGAGCAGACACTCCCCGCGCTGAGTCTTGACTTGAGTCCACAGTCCTGACCAACGCTTTCATTGGAGCTTTGTGAGAGATTCCACAGCAGAGGGCCAGCTAACTCCTATCTGGGTTCCTGACCTCAGACAGTGAAAGAATAAATGGGTATTGTTTTAAGCCACCATATTTATGGTGATTTGTTATACATAATAGGTAACTAATTAGTGACCTAAACAAACTTTATGTCTAGCTGTGCCTTTAGAACGTACATCTTTAATTCCTGTTTCCTCACAATCCCACATTCTTTCACTCACCTAGGCTTCTGTTCTAAATCAATAGTTCTCAGGAATTTTTTTTTTTACCTCAATAAATAAAAGTAAGGTAAGGTAAATCATAACTTGGACATATCCATCTTAGTTTATTAAAATAAATTAGCAGTAACAATCAGATGAGGCTGCATAATTAAAGGCTTCTGAAAGATACGTTTCTGAATTACAAGGTACATATTCTTACAAGGTGACATGAGAATGATAGAGTCTAAAATATTATTGAGAAAAGTATTCATATATACCATTGGATAAAGAAAACCACCCACAACAAACAAAATTGATCATGAGAAGGTATCTAAAATGAAATTGTAATTAAAACCATGGTTAGCCACAGATGAAAACTATGGCAACTCAGAACAACACTGAACGCAAGGCTTCCTGGCCAGCAGGTGTGCTCTCTGCATGTGCGCTGGCTGCCAGAGCCGTGTAGCCTTCAGTAGAAACTGACCATTAGTCTTAAGTGATGCTTATATGGTGCACATTTTTGTTTATGAATACAAAACTGGAGGACATCTTGATACTTAGAGGGATACTCAGAAATTTTAGTTGTGCATGTGGATAATATATGAAATTACACATTGGTTTTCAATAAGATTTTTAAAAATGCCCTTTTGGATCATTAGTAGGTATATGCAATAATACTTTTGATTTTAAAAGTAACTGACCTCCAATAAAAACAAGTATTTAATGAGCATATTCCATGTGCAAAATCTGGCATCACAGATATGCAATAGGTCATGTGAAATGTGGAGTTTGGCCAAGTGTGTCTGACACTAGACTCTGCATGGTCACCACGCTGCACTGATTTATGGTATCACTTGCTTCCACTTTGTCCCCTCTGCCCTGGTTTAGAATGGCCTTATCTGTTCACTGAATTACTGAAAGAATAACTTATTTGAACTTTTTCTCTAACTTCTCTTTTACACTCTCCATTGTGGCTATTATGAGTTTGCTAAAATGTATATTTGATCGTGTTGGTTCCTTTTTCACAATTTTTTAAATGGTTTTTCAGATGAAATTCTCTTCCCTGCTTATATTTCTAGGTACATCACGGACATTTCTGTAGTCATCCTGCCCTGGACATCTAATTATTAATGTATATTTCTGCTTGAAAATCTCCATCAGGTAACCCTTTCTTCCCTTACTTTTCCTACTTCTTCCTTTAAACACCTACTGCTCCTTTGATGTCAGCTTCGGATTCACTCATGTGAAAGGTCATTCCTTCTATACTTACACTCGGTAACCTTCCAAAATGCTCCCACCTTGAACAGCCTCAGAAGAGTTCATCAAGTGTTCTTGATGGGTTGATTGAATTGATGAAGTTCTCTTCAAGAGGTGTGTTGCAAGTTTTTTATTTTTTATAAAACAGACTACAATGTTTTAATTGAATTTTAAAATGTCATTTATAAAAAAATTAATTTCACTGGATTTAAAAGACAGGGTACTTGACTTGTCTATAGACAACCTCATACATCTCTACAATAAAAGCCAGGAAGTTCAACAAGGTCAGAAATCAATCACTCAAAGAAACAACAGGTTTATGTGCAACCAGTAAAACTGTTAGCACAAATTATAGTATATCATAGTGGTTATCAGAATGGACTAGGAAAAAAGTGACAGTCATTCTTACAACTGGTACACATTATTTCCTTAACCCTATCACCACCAACATCATCACCATCGATCGTCATGGGGAGTGAACATATACAATCCCAACCAGTCTAAAACACAGGTCCTCTCTACTCTGGTTTTTTTTTTTTTTTTTTTTTTTTTGGTCTCGTCTGCTGCACTAAACAGCTGTTGTCAGCAGCCATGCTGTGACCCCAGGGGGAGCTCCATCTTCAGGACGAAACTGCAAATCTGAACAGCAGAAAAATCTGAGTTCTTGATGACATAACTGGACAAATCGATCCTGAAGACCGTGCTGAACTGACTTTCTAGTTATATGATCTAAATATGTTTTCTTTCATCTTTAGGCAAGTTTAAATTGAGTTTCCTCTTTCAACTAAAAGCTCCCCACTGACAAGCCGTATTTTTCTTGAAGTTTCAATGACTAGAAGGACCAAATAAATCCAAAGAGGAATCATCATTCCCAACACACGATTATATGTGGTACAATGAAACAATATGGTCAGAATGGGCAGGACAGACACTAGCCAAACAGACAATAAATTCTGATATTTAGGGAACAAGTTAAATGGTCTCTTCTGCACAGAAGGGGAATAGGAAAGAAACAACTCAGTGGGGAGTCATCCTGCTACTGCTGTGCAAGCTGACACTCTGCCACTGGCACCTTTGCTGCATGCTGACAAGTCCAAAAACAAGAAGTTCTCACCCACTGTCCCCACTAAGACTCCCCGTGCAAGCAAATTCACTCAGCAAATGATTCAGATACACCAGGGGTATGAAATGGAGCACATTAAATAAACAAGGATGCCTTATGACTTGTTCATTTTCAAGTCATAGCATTTTGTGAAGCCTGGTATTCGACAGGGAATAAAACCCACAAGCACACAATTCATGCAAGAGGAACAGCCAGCTCAAAATCATCGCCAAGCCTTTATTCTTGAATCCTTTTTTTAGCTCTGCTCTGTCCTCACCCACAATATAATCTGAAGTCCTGCTAACAGCGCCAAATCTTCCTTAATGTTTTCCATTAATGTTTAAAACTCGCTGAAGGATTCTTAGAAATCGCATGGAAACACCGTGCTCTCTGTAATTTGTATCCGTAACCTCTGTAATGCATATGTTCTCCTTGGGGACGGAGTGTTGAGATCATTCATAAACTCTTGGATCACATGCGGCACTGCAAACTGGTGACATCTGACCAAGGCAGACTCCAGGCCTGTCTCTGGCAATCATTTCCTTTGGTTTGAGTACGGAGCCAGCAGTTGGCAAACCTTCAACACTTGGAAGTCCTATTTTAGGCAAAGCCTAGCATCTGATATTTGACAGGGATCTGCATACCCTACCCATTAGTCTAGGAGGAAGTTAGGGATTGAGGCTAATTAAGGTTTAATCAGTTCCTCTTTTTTTCTTTCTTAAAGTGCCATTGTCCACAAAATTGTTCCTGTGGGATTGATGTTTCCCATCAATCCCACATGAGTCACAGAGTCACAGAGAGCCCGAGGGTTTGCGGGCAACTTAGAGGCTGAGCCCAAGTACAGCATGTGAAGAGGAAGGTGAAGTCTAGAATGCGGGTTCTGGCCTCAGCAAGTTCAAGGCAATGCTTCCTTTCCTACAGAACAAAATCCTATTCTCCACAACTCCCAAATGTTTTGCTCTGCTATTCAAACAACCTTGTAGCACCTGCACATTTAGGGTTAATTTTAGTCTTGGTCACAGAGATGCCTATAACTCTGGATATTAGAAGAAATAATACATTGACTTTGAAATTCAGAACTACAAAGGCTAGCAATTTTTTTAAGCATTAAATAATGTTCCTCAAGATGGTTAAAAAGGGAAAACACCTTTTCTCAAGCTTGTGATACTATCCTCTTCTTTCTCTAGATCTGGGTTTGGCTATAAATAAATAAATAAATAAATAATCATAATATCTTCATAGGATTTACATTTATAGGATGATTACAAAAAAAACATCTGGCTGCTTCTTGCTTTTCAATCTGGCTCATGTCTCATGACCCTCAAGTCTTCAGCCAGCAGTGAGGCTGCGAGGCATCAGGAATGCTTATTATAGGTGCTGTGCAGAAAGTCTTTTTTGCCCACTTTCCCATTTTTTTACCACATCCCTCCCTTTCTCTCCCTCCTCATTTAGCCCTCATTATAACACAAAAGAAAATAAAAACTTGAGGGGATCAACTGTCATTTACATGTAATTCTAAAAATTTAATTCAATATATTTATATATTTATGTGCACATTTAAACTTAAAATGTATATAAGTAGCCCTGGCTGGTGTGGTTCAGTGGATGGAGTGACAGCCTGTGAACTGAAAGGTCTCCAGTTCGATTCCCAGTTAGGCCACATGTCCGGGTTGCAGGCCAGGGTCCCAGTTGAGGGTATGTGAGAGCCAACTGATTGATGTTTCTCTCACACATCAATGTTTCTCTCCCTCTCTTTCTCCCTCCCTTTTTTTGTCTCTCTCTGAAAATAAATAAATACAGTATAAATATATAAATATTTAAAAAATATATACCTGTATATATTTAAATTCAAATTTCTGAATTCATTACTATCTTATAGTTACATCTGTCAATCTGAATAAAGAATAAAGAGTGTTATCAAGTAAATATTAATGTGCTGCATTATTCTGGATCCCAACTGATTGCCCTCTCTTGGTGCCTTGTTAGACCTTATCCGCAGGCACTGGTGTTTACAGCACTCTATCACTACAAAGTTCACAAAGCTACACAGTCTCAGCAGCATCTTCCTGTCATTCTACCCTCTCCAAAATTTTGCCCAGTTATTGCTGATATTTCTCTCCCATGGTGTATTCTGATGTGCGTGATCAACATGAATTACAACGCCAAGTGACTGCCAGATGTCATGAGTTATAAACTCAATAGTCTAAGGATTATTACACATTAGGACACCCTGCAGTGCAAGGGTGTCCTGGAATTTATGTGTTATTTATTACCTATTGGCAGGGTCTCAAAGTAATCTCACCCCTGCTGATGAAATGATGGTTGGAAACCGACGGAGGTCAAGGTCAACCTTCCTTGTCAAGAATGCCAGTTACTCAAAACTACTGGTGCCTTACCCCTTTTTTTCTTCTTTACCTGAACCTCAACAAATCCTTGCATAAGAGGGATATACATTATAGTGCATCATCCATGGGCTTTCAAATTAATTCTGCTGATTTCACAATTTCCATCATTTCACCTACTGTAACAACACATTTTTAACCATAATATCTAGGGGTCTGGTTTAAGAGGGTAACCATGAATCTGCCATACCATGAACTTAAAAATGACCCCTTTGAGAGGACACTGTTTCTTTTCCTCTTTTACCCAAGAACACAGACCAAAGCCTAACTCCATGAGACTTATTTGGATTTTTAATGCAACAACACATGCATTTTTTAAAAAGTCATGTCCTACATGCCCGTGGACTCTTCAGTTTTTCTCATCCAATATTAAGATTTGCATATGTTCACACCACAAATATGGGCATTACTCTGAGCTGTCATGAATTTTGCTGAAATGGATGTAATTTGATATCCCATATTTTTTGGTAAGTGTTCTATTTGATTACCACATGACAAGAAGCTTGAAATATTTCCTAATCCAGAATATAACATATTTATTTTTATACTGGTTGATATTTAAAAAGCTCTACCAACTCTCTACTGTATCCCAAAGACCCAGTACCCCTCTTTTCTTTTGCCACCATATGAATTCTGAATGCTGCAGGTAACATTCAGCAATCTCATTACCCATTACCCATCCACCATAAATCTTCAAAAGCATCACCGTGTTTTGACAGCTAAGCAGGAGAATTGGAAGCAAGAAGCATATCCAGGCACTTTTTGTGAATGCAAATGTGCCAAACACAACAGTTAAATTATTTCAGAAAATGAATACTACACCACTGACAACAACTGAAAAACAATGTGCTTAACAATCTTTGTTTACCTACGACAAACCCAATTTCTTTTGTTCCTGGTGGTAAGTCCCCACCTTGTTATCCTACTCTGCCAACTTTGCCATATCGTCTATGAAAAAAAAAAAAAAAAACCTGACACTTAAGGACACATGATAAGTATCTTTTTAGGTGTAAGAAATAATGAGTTCTCAAATAAAAATGTACATAGGTGTGTTTTCTCCAAATGTATTTAACTGCTTTAAAAGTCACATATATATTAATCAAACCTTTATATTTTGTATGACACTAGAATGAATTCATCTTAAATACAGAGATTTAAAAAGTCTTTTACTTGGTATACTCTGGAGTCAACCTTGGCCACCTACAGGGTATATATGAGGGAATAAATCAAACTGCCTTCTGCGTCTCTGGCTATATTTACATTTTCTATATCCCACTGTTTTTTCTAGAACAAGGTCTCGTAAACCTTTACTCCAAACAGGCAGAGACAAAAATGAACAGACAGAGCCACTTCCTTCTCACTTGGAGGAGCATCAACTCCACATACAGGGATGATAACTAGCTGCATACGCTTGTTTTCTCTTCTGTACATGGGACGGTATCAAGACATGAAGTGTTTATCAAAAAGTCTACCAAACCTTCTTCATTTTGTCCAAATCAAAGCTATTTGTGATATTCTATTATTAAAATTTGCTAATTAGTATATTCCTAATGTTGGCCATTTTCACCAACCATTTACCCAACTCTTCCCACAAACTGTCTACAAATGTTAAAATTACTAACTTTTTTCTTACGAACAGATTGTAACTATTGTGAATGTAGGGAAAAAATGTCTAAAGTGTGGGAAACAACAGGAAAATGTGAAGTTGGCAATGGGATGATTTTCAAAACAAATGAGTAGACCCCAAATAATCAGATGTTACATATTTTTATCCAGTAATGTCTAAAGCACATGTGTAATACTGTCCTTTACATATTTTTTCCATGTTCATTTAAAGGAAGATCTTGCTTCAGTGATACCACATGTGAGATGGCTTCAATAAATCCCTTAGGATGTAGTCAGTTGATAAGTTTTGGGTATGTAGTTTGGACTAAAAGACTTCTACTTTCTCTTGTAATATTCCAAGTAGCTGGAAAAAATTTATTCATTCCTTCTAAAATCCAAAATGGTCAACCCTACTTTTGAATTGGATAAACATATATTTTATCTTGCATATTACACACTTTATAAAGCAAAAGTAGGAACTCTTCATAATTATGCCAGGACAGTTCCAGAATATCTAGGGTGCATGTTCACCTACCCCTGCTTTCCTTCTATGTAGTTTGCCCTCTAAAATTTCTACAGCCTTGTCTTTGTCCTCTTAGTCATAATACATAATACTTGACCCACACTGGTCTTTTCACAGGTCTTGGAACATAGCATGCTGTTTTCCATCTTAGGGCCTTCACAGATAAGTTTGTTTTCTATTTCTGAAATACACGGTAATCGCTCTCCATGGGAATGGTCATCCCATTCCTTTCATGGAGCTTGGAACTTTCATTTAATAAATGTTTATGGAAGTATCACTATTTTGCAAGGGGGCAACATGGCCTTGTGGTTAAACTAATGGGCTTAAGATACCTGAGTTTGAGTCTCAGCTCTGCTACTTTATTCACTGGATGGTTTTATTAAAGTCTCATTTGGAGCCTTAGCTTCTTCATCTATACAATGGGGATAAAAAAAGCATATGTCTTTAGATTGTTATAAAGAGTAAACAAAGTGACCTTTGCAAAGCACTTGTCAAGTAAAGAAAGCACTTAATTGAAGAAAATCATCATTGTTGTTAGGAATTAGGAATACTAGGAAACAAGAGTGGTCTTTTCATTCTATTTTTGTATTGATTTTAAGTGAGTTTAATGGTTGTCAATTTTGAATCCCTTTGACTGTTAAATATTTAATAATCTTTAAGAACCTTATCTGTTTATAAAATGTTTCTTTTTAAAATCCTAAGGGTCACACCATCAAATACTATGCGATTGTTACTAGACAGTGATAATTACTGTAAGTCAGTACTGTAGGATCTGGGGTTGACATCTAATAATAGAATCCTAAAGTGAAATACATTTGGATGCTATTATTTATGTTATAAAGTATTAACAGGACAATAAAATGTCATTAGTTCCTCCCAATCCAAAAGTTCGCTTGCCTCATTTTCCCCAGTTCATTTTTAAAAGGTAATTTAAGATGACATTTAATTTTGCTTTGTTTAATTCACACCAAATAAATTGTATATTTTTCATTTTTCAATCAGGTGTGGTTGCAACTATTTATTAGGGGTAACATAAGAGTTTTTTAATCATTCATTTCTCTTTTATTTAATAAGTACATATTGCATATTTTGTCAGCGCAAGGTTCTATATAACACAGTAAGGAAAACAATGTATTTCAAATAGAAATCTTGCCCTCAAGGTGCTAACGAAATTTAGTAAAATAACCATGTGTACAATCTGAAAGAATAAAAAAGCATGTAGAGCAGACAACTGCTTTGAGAGGTGTATTGAAAATGCACTAAGTTACAAAGGAGGAAAACACTGTTTTCCACCAGTAAGGCTTTTTAGAGGAGGCAGCTCCAAGAGCTGATTGTAGAATATGCATTGTACGCTTTAATTAAGGAGAAAAAGAAAAGAATCATGCTGGAATGTGCTTACATGCGCACAAAACAATCTCTGGAGGAACACACAAGAAACTAGTAGTAACAAATGCCTTTGTGGAGAAAAACAAAACTGGGGAGTACGGGATGGGAGAGGGCGACTTCACTATATACACGTCACACTTTTTGAGTTTCAATCCCTATAAGTGTATTAATTACTTACTAATATATATTTAACAATGTGTCAATAAAAAGAATATTCACTAAGCCTGTTTTCAGATCATACTATCTATCCCAACTGGTTTCAACATAGATAGAGTTACGAAGGGGGTATGAAAACCTGTGTTCTCACAAGCATCTCACTCAATGACGCAAACTGCAAGTTTATGGACCCTCAGTGATATGAAATATAAATGTCAACACCGTATCTGTGGGATGGTGATAAGCCTGACCTCAGTGATCAAAATATATAACTTGATTAATTAGTTATTTTCTAAGATAGAATAAAAATTGAGAACACTTTAGTATTGAGAAGTCTCTTCTTCTCATTGAAGATAAATTGAAGGCCTAGTACGAGCTAGGTGCAAGAGATGTGATGGTGGGTGAGATGACAGCCTTTTGATCTGGACCGCGCCCTCCGGGGCCTCGGCAGAGGGCCAGCGGCAGAGTGAGGAGGTGGCGGGGGAACTGCCTGTGCGGGTGACCCTGCTCTTGTCAACAGCGGCTTAGGCCATCACATATCTTTACTGTCAACGCATGGCCCACAAAAGCCGACGCCTTTTACTTTAAAAAATGTTTCTTGATCTCTCTCACATTATAAATTGTAAACCCACTGTAAATACGTGAATCAAGAGAATGATAAACTATTTTTCTTTCAAAACTAAAAAATAACATATCTCCATTTGAAGGCTTTCCTTCATCGAGCTTTCCTCAGAGTAAGTATAAAAAACCTTGCTTAACTTTACAAAAATTTTGGTTTCTTTTCTGTGATATGTCTACGGCTTTTACATTTCATATGATTTGGACATATAATACATCATTAGTTTTTTATATTTTAAAGGTGAGGAAAAGGATACATGTATGTACAGGTTATTCAATCTGTTAATATAGTTTTTCCTACGGTGGTTTATCATTAAATGAATTATATTCCATCTTAAACCTATAATTGACTCTTGAGGAACTTTCCTTTCTCTACACCAATAAATTAAATTTTGTCTAATTCTTTGGTTTACGATAATGTCGGCTCATTAAAATGTTAGTTAAAACTCATTAAAATGCATACTGGGAGGTAACAGCTTCATTACTGTAATATGATATAAAGAAAAAGAGAATGCTTTATTATCATTTAAATTGTTTTAAAAACTGAATATATTTGCATAATAAAAGTCAAGTATATTTTCAATAATCCCATAAATTAAGCAGATCAATAATTAATAACATATTTTCTAAAAATAATTGTGTTACTGCAAAACCCTGGTTGTTTTTGTTTTTACAATTTAAAAAGTGGCCTTGGAAGATCGTTTGAAATAATACTCAAATATACTAATATAGTCTTCATTTATATATATATATAACGTATAGTTTATATGGTGTTTCTATACAACAGTACATGGCTTAATCAAATTACAGTTAATTGTCTTCACTAGGTACCATATTGTACTTTGTATGAATATATTATATCACTAGCTTGAAGAATCAGGTGGAAATTATATAGGAAATTAGCTATATCAACACTTCAGATGTAATTATTTCATGTTTCTCTCCTGTGGTAGCTTAGTCATAGTATGTGTTTGGTCATATTGCTGAGATTTAAGATGTGGAAAATTCCCATAGTGATTTTTTGGTATTGTCTCCCAAGTCCTACATGAAATAATTACTATTAAAAGCACTGCCTAAAATATGACTAATTTAAATGTTTATTTCCTATCTTATGTTCCTATCCTAATTTTCCTCCCACTAGCCATTAGTCTTGCAAGTACTTTGTCAGAAACTTCCTCATCTTAAAACATAGTCAATCCCACGTAAAAACAGAGTGCCACAGACACACATTCTTCATAGGTAATTCTTGCCAGTCCTGCCTCCAAGCTGATAACTCTAAAATGAGTCTCTACAGACTTGAGTTCTCAGCTCCAGACTTGAATCCACCTGCCTGCATGACATCAACACTTGAGTGTTTAAGAGTATCTTAAGCTTAACACAGCCAAAATTGAATTCTTAACTTTTTTCAGACTACTCTTCATCCCTCCCAATCTTCTATGTCTTTGTATACAGAGCCATTGTATACAAATTGTTCAAGGAGTTATCATTTTTCGGCACACACATACACCCACAAGCACACACACGTCGTCCACAGTAAGGTGCAATGACTATAAACTTACCTAGAATCTATTCATCTATTTGTCTTTATCTTCTTTACTCCTGTCACTTGGTCTGAGTTACTATCATCTGTCATGAGTACTGCATCTGACACTTACCATTCTTTTTTTAAAATAATGTATTGATATGAGAGAGAGGGGAGAGAGAGAGAGGAGAGAGAGATCAATCAACTTGTTATTTCACTTCTTTATATATTCATTGATTGTTTCTTGCATGTGCCCTGACTGGGAATTGAACTCACATCCTTGGTGTAATGGGTTGATGCTCTAACCAACTGATACGCTTAACAATCTTACTTTTATTCATGCCCTTCTTATAGCCAATACTCCACATAGCAAACAGAGCAACATTTTTAAAATTATAAAATAAATGTTATCATCCTACTGCTTAAAATTCTCAGAAGGACACATTGCATTTACAAAAAAACTCCAAAGCTTTACTCTGGCCAACAAGGCATCTTGAGATGTGGCCTCTCATCACATAGTATACACTACTCTTGCTCTTTTTTCCCCAAGCCACATAGGCTCTTCCCTTCTTCTAGCAAAGCAAATGACTTCCTTAGGTATTATTTTTATACTACACACCGTGGGATGTTCTTCCCCTAAAACTACCTTTAAAATGTCCATTATTCTTAGTTACTTGCTATGACTACCCACTCTAAAGCAAGAAGGCCACACATATCATAGCTCTCTGATATCCCCCCTGCATATTACATATCACTATGTGAAATTATTCTTGTTTGCCTATTTGTTCATTATCTATCTGCATTCAATAGAATGGAAGCTAGCTCTTGTGTGAAAGCAAGAAGCAAGCTCATTTGGTTTACTGTTGTCTCCCCAGGGTCTAGAGTGGTATTCTTGGAGTATAATAAGTATAGGGTAAATATTTACTGAATTTCAATTCCTGTCATCACCTAAACAGGATATAGTTGATTATTACCTATGAATTGTTAGTAGAATGTTCCCTAAAATGGATTAGTGGTTTTACCTAATAAATATATAAGAAGTTGTCTATCTTGGTTTTAGTAAAGAATACAGTATGCTCTAAGAGGCATTACTGCACAATGAACTTCCATGAAATGGCAATACTTCTAACTTTCACAGTTAAAAATTAACTAAAATTTCATATTATTTAAATGGTCAGAAAAAGCCATAAATTTACACCATTGACCTTTTCAAGATCATGTTCTGAATGTTAAATTAAAATATTTCAGTTGTCTAGTAGGGTGGAATAAATCATTATCTAATAGTGGTCAAGATTTCTTGCTTGTAAGGAAACCTCCCAATGAACCTGCCAGATAGGTAGGTTTATGAAGGAAAAGACAGGGTTTCCAAAATGCCAACAACATCCAGTTAATAAGAGGATGAATCGGGATTTCAACCTACTCTTTGAAATTACTGTGGTATAAATTCAGGCATAACAGATAATTTATAAATTCTTAACCCAATAAAGTAAAAATTATTAACTTGGTAACTAAGGTTTTCAATGTAATCAGTTATTGTGTCATGCTGTGAGATGGTGTTTTTGAACACCATCAAAAATAGATTTAAAAATAAAATAAATCTAAATATAGATTTAGTAGGCTAAATCTATATTTAATTCAAAATTTATGATGAATCTTGCTTTTTTGAATAAATCTCTGAGTGTGATTCTGTACAATTGCTTTTTTCATTAAAAAACTGGATAACAAAAGCTAATGGTGAGTGAATTGCAGATAAGTTACACTGCTGTCTTCCTGTATAATGAACTATTAGAGTTTTTCCAATGGTATGATTGAGCTGTCAAGATTTCAGTTTTGATTTTATTTTTTAATGTGTAAGTCAATCTCTTCTTTCAATAAAAATAAATCTTTAGTCAGCTTCAACCTTTTTTCTATTTTCATTTTTTAATTTTTTAATGCTTAAACTTTTATTAACAATTACTTTAATCTAACATGTTATTTGTCATTCACATAACCATAAGCAGTTGATCAATGTACAAGATACTTGGCCTGCTAATGGAATTAACAGTTGAAATAAATTACATTCAGGGCCAATCTGACCAAACGAGTCTCCTACCATCAAAGGTCCCAAGTTCCACTTAGCAATAATTCTTCTTAAACATGCTCACTCCCAAAGTTCAATAAGCCATATTACAAACCGGTGAATTGTATATTCCTTTAAAATAGTGAATATTGTGGTATGTGAGTTACATCTCAATAGGGTGACCAATAAACATTCTCTGTCAAGGTGAGATGCTTAGTGACTGAAGCAATTGGTGAGACACACAGAAATAAGGAAGAATGTTCCAGGCAGAGAAAACAGTAAGGGCAAAGGTGTTTGGAACCACCCTGCCTGGTTTCAGGAGCTGTAACCCACCCCCCCCCATGGCTAAGGCTGAGTGAGGGACCTTGGGACCATAAGCCACAAAGGAGACAAAGCTTAACTCCCTGGTGGGAGTGCCACTTTTGCTCCTTTTGCTTCATCCATAACTGGCCCCCAAAGCTTGATCGGTTAGCCAAAGACAGGTAAGATTCCCCAAGGGGGGAACAACCTAAGCCAGGCACAATCACGTGGAGGCCCCAAGGAAGGACTTGGGGGACTACAGCAAAAGCAGGTGATGGACCCTTGCCCCTGGGCTATCGCGACATAGCCTGAGTCCTCATTCTGTCTGCAAGAAGTCTCCTAATCTCTTGGTTTTCTTGGTTACCCTGCCTGACTTAAGCCTGACACAATGCCTTAAGCCTGAAACAATGCTGATGGTGGGTGCAGCCCTGTGTTGGAAAGGGCGGATTCCCTGGGTGATCAGGCCTGAGAAAGAATACATAAAATCCTGTGAAACCTGCTTTGCTAAGAATGCTCTCAATTAAATGATAAGGGTCCAAGCAGGAAATGAGTTTGTTTCCCAAAGTTTTGTAGCTCTTTAGCTAACAGACCCTGACTCAGAATAAGCCCTCATAGTTCTTTGTATGCGATTTATTGTTTGATACTTACTGCCTGATGATGATTAATGAACTTTACCTGTATTCCTGTGAAAATTGAAAGCCAATAAAAACCTATCAAGGTAAGGGTCAGGGTGCTCTCCCCTTGAGAGAGTAGCTGTAACGTCCCTTTTCCTCCACAGGACTCAGTAGTCTGTGTGAATTTGTCTCGGATCTCATCCATAAAGCTGAGGGCACTGCGGGCAGTTCATGCGTCACAAAGGTCCTAAGGCCCTACGTGGCACATCTGACACATCTGAAGGAGACACAATGGCTGGACAGGATTGGGTTCTGGGAGAGGAGATGAGCTTGGAGAGGCTGCAGGGACCAGACAGACCACACGGGGTTGTGAGGACCATAGTAAAGACACTGGATTGTATTCGTGTGAGAAGGGAAGTCATTCTGAGCAGGAGGAACATGATTTGACTTACATTTTTAAGACAATCAGTTTGGTGGACAAAAGACCTTTAAGGGGTAAAGGGCAGATGCAGGAAGATTCCTGTTTTGGTTCAGCCTCCAGGTGGCAGTGGCTTGGGCAAGATGATAAGAGAAGTGGCAAAATATATATTCAGAAGGTGAAGAACACTGTCCTCATTGGTTTCTTTTATTCTCACTTATTTTTAATAGAACACTAGAAAATACATGTAATCTTCTTGGCAATAGTTCATTTCTAAGAGGGGACAAATCATTCTGAGTTTATTATTTTTGCAATTACAAGCACAGAGAGACCTTGCATCTTCAGCTACTCCATGCCTGCTGCATGTTAGGCCAACAGGTTTTAGTGAATGAAAGACTTCAGTTTAATTCCTGGCTTTATTGCTTATTAGCTATGGTATTTGGCACAAGTTATCCAACCTCTCTAAGCTTTTGCTTCTTCATCTGTAAAATGGGGATAATAGTGCCTATCACCTAGGGTGGCAAGAGGATTAAATAAAAGCATTTTTGGCATTTAGTGCATTCTTGGCAAAGAGAAAGTATTCACTTATTATGCTTTGCATAATTAAAAAAAATGGTGATGTTTTAAGTTATATATTATCCCTTATAAAGTATATGCCTCTGTATAGTGATAATCCTCCTAATAAGTACATATATAACAAAGCAGCAGATAAAAATAATAAAGCAGAAACTTCTCTGTTATATTGCTAACCTATTATAACAATGCAATATTTAATAAATAACTTTGAATAACATTTTGTTTAAGCAACATAATGTTTATTGGGTAGAAATATTCCATTTATATTTATAATAATTTATTTGTATGAAAAGGTATGATTTTAATTTTGCTTTATGTTAATTAAAAATCAAACATTTCCTTTTTGGGTAATCTTTCCCATTGAAAACACATACAAAAAGTAGGTCAAGATTTTTAGTATAGCAGGGGCAAAGAATGACTACTTTAATGTCAAGCAATTTTATGCCTAATTCTTAATGAAGAATTATTTCATTTTAGTTTAAATGTAAATATGCTAACATAAACATTAGCTCCTCAAATCAGATTTTCACTAGACTCAAATTTGTGTGACATTTTCTTTCTCTTTACATTTTTGATTACTGGACAAATGTTTTCATCATTTACTAGGTTGGGTATCTGATGCTCAACACTATGTAGCTATTGCTAAGATTAAAGATTAAAATAGATCATTTATTTCCAGATCATATAAAGGAAAAAAGATGATTGAAGTAGCAAGAGGAAAAAATAAAACCAATCAGGGGCCTCTTAGTGCCTTGAGAACTAAAAATCACCTACCAGTTCCATTTTCCACCCTCCAAATGCCTGTTAGTAAGAGGAAAACAGTCTGGCCCACCCCCTGACATCTTTAATTGACTTCCTAGAGGGTGTTATCAAGAGCTACTCAAGCGGGGCTAATAGTGCCCGCAGATTTCTCACACATGACAAATCTGGGTGTGTTGGACTTTAAAGGGCTGGAGGGAAAACCTAATCTCTACTCCAAGTGGGAGCAAGAATCAAGATTTATCTAAAAAGCAACAAATAATCCTTCAGCACTCTTGGGACAGAAAGAAGATGTAATGGGGAAAGCCAGGGAAATCGATGCCTAAATACGGACTTCCCTAAGGTGATTCACATCACCATATTTAGATTGTGACCTGAGTTTTGTGTTTTGTTAGATGATGGGAACTAAATGACAGAAAAAGACATTGGCGACCCTGAGCCTTCCTTTTGACAACTAACGTTGAGTCTTCTGAGGGTGCGTTCTATTAGGAAGAACCACCTTCTGCTGAGATGAAACAAAAAGGACCTGGCAGAATTCACACAAACCCATTCATTTCAGTGTTTAGGATGTCATCCCCACGGGGAGGAAAGTACAGCACATATGGTACCTACGACCTACTGCTTGGATTGCTGCCTACGTGCATCAGGAGAAAAAAAAAGTTTTGTTTCCTTTTCATTTTAGTTTTGCCACAGAATTTCTCACTTCTGTACATTAGAACTCAATATTTAGGTAATTGGAACAGAGGGAAGTTTTGGACACAAAACTCAGCAGCATGTCATGTATTTTTAGCTTATATTAAAACATCATATTTTCACACGAATCTCTGCCCACTAGCCCAGACTGTCCCCTACCTCTCCGCTACTAAGCTAAGATTCTTTCCTTTGAAGCAGGGCCAAGCCTTGAGGTTTCTTCCATCAACAACAAAACATAGGTAATTATGTTTCATGTTCTCAGATAGTAACTTGTGTTCATTCTTACTTTTGGATCTTCAATGACTAATTTGCCTACTGTGTCTGACTATGAAAAAGCTCACTGTACACGTAAAACAAAATAGCTTTAACATTGTTTTTACTAGTTGATACCCAATTGCATTCTATTTATTTGTAGTTCTATATAAAATGTACTCTGATATTTTAGCATATTTTATATCAGGGTACTGAAGAGTACGTTCAGAATTCAAATTGATATAGAAATAATATTATATGAATAATTACTCTATCACTGTACTATAAGACATGAAGCCTTGATAATATATTTTGTTATAAATGGAAATAGAATAAAAGTTTGCATTCAATTTGCAGATTCCTTCAGCATTTAGAGACACTTTATTGACAAAGTTTCTTCATTGCGATTTACCCAAAGGACCTTCCAGTAAAGTGAAATATTATGTGAAAATTGCTTTGCAAATGAGATCATGTATATGATGATGGTGTTTGATATTTGTTAATGAATGAATAAAAAGGGCATCTTGACTATTATCACCAACATTTTTGTTAAAAGGAAGAATAAACAGGTTTTTACTCTTCCTTACATTCAGATTCACCATTTTTGTCCTAATGTCAGCTACTATGCATTCCTTCCCTTAGTTAATAAAAGTTTTTAAAAAAGGTTTTCATTTATAATTGTAACTGTTCAAACATTTTCAAGTTTTATTTAATGATTCAGTTTTCTCAAAAGTGAAAATATTTTGCCATTAATCAATATGTAAATTTTGTTAATTATAATAGTTCAATTCATTCTAGAAGTAGCTAAATTAGTTGTTTTTAGCTCGTCAGCATTACAGTTTCATTCTGTGGTTTGTTATTGCATAGTAATTTTATATTTTGAAGTATAGGCCACAAAATTTTAAAAAATCTTTACATTAGCAACAGCAAACTACTTAAGCAATTTCTCTTGTCATCTCTTAGTATTTAGCCACTTCTACACACCTGGAAGATGACGGACTAAATTAAGGTACAGCCTGAGTGTAGAAATAATTACTCTATAAAGCAAAACTAACTTTTCCAAACTGTGATGATTCATAAGGTGTCCCAACAAACTGAATTAGTAGCATGCCAACTTCCATCACAAATGAATGGATATAAACAAATACTATAAACAGCATTAGTAATTAGAGTGGGAGAAAAGAATTTAACTATAATAAAAATTAATATTAAAATTTCAAGGGTATTTATTTAATGGCTGCTTATGAACTTAGAGGAATGTCAAGGAAATATTCAAAGGACATTGGAAATATACAGAAGTTAATGAGGTCGACTAGAGACTCTGCTACATTTAGCAAGGCAGGACATCGCAAGATGCAAAAACAAACTAAGTTGAATGCTTAAATTTTGTTTTCAAACACAATGATCTTCATACAATAAACAACAAAGTAGCAATCAAAATCAGCAATGTCCTAGACAAGCTCTTTTTTAAAAAAGGAATTCACTGGCAGATATCTGTGCCATGAATGGACGAACAGTTCAAGAAGATTTTGAAGGAGATGCCAACCTCAAACATGGCTACACACGAGTCCTATTTTTAAAACCCCTGTGAGGATACTGATCAATCCAGGTCTAATCATGGATGAGAAGTCAAGATGGAGAACAATTGTGCTGGTTTAATGGAGGGAGGGAGAGAAAAGGCCTGTATTTGCAGACACTTAAACCACATCAGAGATTTTCCAATCTCCCAGTGATTCATCTTTTCTTTCTTCCTGGAAACTCACATTATAAAAGGTCAACTTGTTATTTGCCTTTGTTTGGATAGTTAATTGACATAAATTAATCAAATATTTGTTAAATTACAACTCCATGTCATGTACTCAAATGGGGCCTGGAAAATAACAGCTAATAAAATACAGTTTCTGTCCTCAGTGATTTAGGAGTCAAATGAAAACTATGGTTACGAAAATTTAATAATTTTCAAAAATAACCAGAAATATTAACTAAAATTTGCATACCTCATTTATATAGCTGTTTGACAAGGAAAAAGCTCTCTTTTCTAGAAATTAGATTATACCTGATTCCTTTTAGCCCTAACATGCTGTAATATAAATAACACAGAAGAGAATGCAAGAAATACTAACTTTAATGAGCAAGTTGAAGAAACGGAAAATGCAGAATACTGCAATTTGATGGACCTTGGCTTACATGTGTGCTCTTGATATTCAAACCTATTTCTGCAAACTCTATAACCTTTTCCATTGATTTTTGTAATTAATCTATGTTTGTACAGAAAAACACATTTTGGTATTAGGTTACATAAAATTACATTAATCGTTTTGACTATTTTAGAACTAATGTCACCTTTAAGGTGGATCTAGTGATAATAGCTAACATTTATTAAACACTTACTATGTACTGGTTACTGTTTTAAATTCTTTGCAGGTATTATTTGTTTTAAATTTAAAAAGTCCCAAATATAAATGTTGTTAAATTACCATCTTGCAAATGAGAGTCTCTGGCCATACAAATATATACTTGGTGAGTATTTTGCCCACGGTTTCCATGTTAGTAAAAAGTAACTAGATACTAGATAGAATCAATGCCTGTTTTACCCAAAGTCATGATCTTTGCATTCACTATATAAGATTAAAATAAAAACACATTTAAATTATCTGAACTTAACTATACATACTCGGAGGTGAGAGAGAGACACACTCTATTTTCACAATTCAGTCAGTTTTAAATACTATTCCTATGGAATATTCGGATTTAGAATTCTGTTCTTGCAGTCTCTGTACACGTAATGTGAATATCTCACTTTTAATAAAAAGTTTTAATAAAAGTTTCTGCTATTTTCTTACTTTATTTTAATTGTTTACACTATTACAGATGTCTCCATCCCCCTCCCCATTTGCCCATCTCCTTTGTCACTATTTTAGTTGTGTGAATCAGTGTGATACATTATGGATGATTTGAGGGATATTTAAGGATGATTTTTTATTGTTTTGCGTATGAACTAATTTTTAAAATTATTTCCTATAAAATGTAATTCAGTGATGTGTTTATTGTCTTTCTAGGAGGGAATATTACAGGCAGAAAGAAGAAGGAGGAAAGAGTGAGCAAGGGTGATGGCACAAAAGAACTGGGAAGGAATGAGGAGGAAATCAAATAGACTTAGCACATCTTCACTGATAATCGTTGAATCTGCCGGTTTCAGAGAGAGAGATCTTATGATGATCTTTTCACTTATCCATTTAATAAATAGTAAATAAAATCCAGCTTGGTGCAGGGACTGTCCTAGCATCAGGGGATGCAATGCTGAGCCAAAACACACACGAACCCTAAGGGCTTCCACTGGAAGGAACAGCTACACGCTACTGCCCTGAGAACATTAGGCCAAGAGTGTGTGACCTAGAGAGTGAAAAATGAAGGAGTTCAGAGAAAAACACTGGGAGATCATCATTTAGGAAAGGGGTAGGAATGGGAAGTGATAGGAACCTTTCAAAATATCAGTGGAAAATTTCAGTTTTTATTGCTAGGGACTGTTTTTGAAACTTTAACATTCAAAGAAATTAGATGGAGAGAATTGGAAATTATAAGTGTTGCTTAGTGAAACTTTTCTGCACTGAATTTTAAGCTATTAAAGGGAATTTTGATATAACTTGGAATTAAGAACATACAGAAATCCACTTTAGTGAATTCTGTTGTAATTTCCTTTGAGAATCAGAACTGATCTCAAATACATTTGGATTTTTGAAAATAATTATATATTACATTAAAGAATATAACTGTTGAATTAATTGATGCATGCAATAAAATATTTAAAAACTATAGGGTTTGGAACATCATATTTAACTTTATAGAATTTCAAAAGGGCATTCAACAATTAATATGCTTCACTATACTCTGTGTTTTAATTAACAAGGGTCAAAAATTAATTCTCTAATTACTTAGCTTGAATGCCATCTATTATCTCAAAAATGATTCTAAATATGTGACATACAAAACAGGTATTTTTCTCCCAGTATTTGTTCACCTGTACCTTGCTTCAACATATGAATATCACAAGGAAATCTCTAGTCTTGCTCAAAGATAAAGCCTTTAGAATTATTCTACATATTACAGATATAAGTATCTACAAATAATATTTTAAGTTTTCCTGTTAGTTGCTGAGATCAAAGGAATAAACTTTAAAATTCATTAAATATTCCAGTTCTAAAATAGTAATAATTTGGGGGATATCTATTATCCAGGAGGCACCTCTAAAACTGCCATCATTTTCAAGAGATTATCTCCAGTTCAAAGATGAATATTTCTGAGTTTCAGAAATCGACTGTCCAAATGTCATAAAGCTTGGAGTTGCTAACTCAGAGTACTTTCTCTCTGAAGCATGTCCTCTTTTCACTTCCCTTATAAGAAAATGGTTTTTATCAGTTTAAGTTACATGATTAATATTACACATTAACAATAAGGAGTGGAATGTTTCATACAAGAAAAAAGTGGAGAAAGTCAATCTGAACACTTTAACAACTGGATTCTCAATTCTAAATAAAAAACAGCCGACTGTTTGCCCTGACTGGTGTGGCTCAGTGGTGCTATCACACAAACCAAGAGGTCACAAGCTTGATTCCTAGTCAAGGCACATGCTGGGCCAGGTCCCCAGTTGGCAGCATGCGAGAGGCAACCAATCAGTGTTTCTCTCTTTCTCCCTCCCTTTCCCCTTCTAGAAAAATATATAAATAAAACCTTAATAAAATAGATGACTGTAATATATTTTTTCTAAAATATGCCCACAGATAAGTCCCTAAAAAGTAGCAAAAGACCGGTAATTGGATACTTCTCATGTGAAAAAACAGAAACTTCTGGTATGCATACTACAAGTGTAGAACATATTCTCTCTCTATTTTTTTCTTTAATTAGATCTGAGCTAATAGAAGCTGAAACAAAACAAAACAAAAAAAAACAAAACATTACTTTATCAAATGCTGGGATTCATTATTTTTATTTTTGTGTCAGTTGAAAATAAAAAGTCCAATGTGTTACCGAAAAGGCTTGTGCCTTATTTGCAGCAGAGCTCAACTGCTCACTCGATAATAAAAGGCTCGTCAATCCCCTATGGCCTCTTTTGAGGCCTGATTTTGCTCACATGGAGACACCATTTTTTTCACTTGAATAATTTTGTATAAATAAACTCAGGTTTTGCTAGCTAAGCATGTGGAAGTCATATAAAGCACACCTAATCGCACAGTTTAAGCATTCAGAATGTAGCATATCACAGAAACTGCAGTGCTGTTTCTGTCAAAACCTGTCACCTGATGCATAAAATTGTTGGTTTTATGAGTCATTTTTCAGTGAACTCTAATGGAAACATAGCTGATGGAGATTTTAATGAAAGATGCAGATTTTTTTCTTCCTTTTTTGAAAGAAATTCAACAAAAACTATCCTTTGTGTGACTAAAATTAACTTTTTTGGTAAACAAAAAAAAACCCTTTCTAATATATTTGAAAGACTTGTAAACTTTACAGCACACATATTATCACTTTGTCACTCTAAAAATGTGTTTGACAATCTAATTCCATATCTGACAACATAAAAAATCACTCACCTCCAATGTGGGTTTTTTAAATTCAAAAATAAAAATTAAAAATACATATCTTCCTTCTTATCATCATTTTGTTTTTATAATCTTAACCATTGGCTTCTGTCACTGAAAGTGATTATTTCATGCTGTAAACTTCAAGCTTAAGTTTTCTTTTACATGCATTAATTAACACTGAATTATAGAATATTTAATACATGCTAATCCTAAAACAATCAAGTTAAATGCACTTTTGATGATTAGTTTTATACCTTCATATTAAATCAATGGAAATATCTGACTGAATGCCAGTTTGAAATGTTTGCCTTTTATTTGATGACTAGTAAAATTACAAAACTTGTCTTAAAGAGCTAAGGTATTTATAAACATTTTATAGATAGCAATAAATAACTACAAATAATTTTATACTTTAAATAAAACAATGTAATCATCTTAAATAAAATATGGATGGATTTTATTCACATTTCCCCAGAGCATTTATTTTCACATGGAGTTACATATAAACAGGTAAAAACTTTGGCTGTTAAAAGAGATTTTATGAAGAAAAACTTTATGCTGGCCTCAAGAACAGATCTTTGTCAGAGGGTGGAAGTGACTGTCATAGGCATAAGTTTAGTAAGTGATGAAGTTTCTGTTGCCCAATTGCCCGGTGAAGTGACCAATCTCTTCAATTATAGTTTTCAACTAATTTCATTTCATTTGACTGAATAATTTTTCCTTATTACTTAATTTTTGTAAGGTACATAAACATCACCAATACCTGCTCTTTTCCTTAAGAGATACATGAATTAATTAACTGCTGCTATCTCACCACCTCAAACTTAATGAGTTAAAAAAAGCTGACTTAATGGTTTACAAGAACTATCTCATTGGCTTATAGTTGTGAGGGTCGATTAGGGCTGAACTTCATTGAGTGGTTCTTCTGATCTTTCTTGGGGGCTTTACTAGGGCTGGATGGTCAAAGGTGGCCTCATCTACATGTCCAAGTAGCTGGGCTGGCTGTGGTTACCAATGGCTGTAGGGTTGTGCAGTTGGCTAACCATCCTCACTTGGTGTCTCAACCTCAAGGGACCTACACCAGAGATTTCAACCATGTTCATCTCATGACATATATAAACTAATTACTGAAATCCGGCAGTACACTAAGAAAATATATTTTTTGTTGATCTGACAAAAAATAGGTAAAATTTTGATTTATTTACACCAGAGAGCTATGTTTGTGTTGGCTGTTATTTTTTTATTGGAAAATTTAAGGGAAAAAAAGGTCAGTGCCCCTGACTAAATAGTCAGATATTACATGTTTTAAAAATTCTTGAGGCACACTAGTTGAAAATCGCTAGACTAGGCCAAGCTACTTCACATGGTGGCATCAATGTTCCAAAAAGGCAAATGTTGAAACAGCAAGGCCTCCTGCGGTATCAGTTCAGCATGTCAATTCTACTGCATTCTATTGGTCAAAACAAGCCACAAGGCCAGCCCATATTGAAGGAGTAGATAAATGAATTCCTTTTCCTGATAGAAGTGATGAAGTCACATTGAAAGGAATATATTGGGATGGAAGGAATTATTGTACCCATCTTTGCAAACACTCCACAGCTTAAAACATTAATGTGACACTTACTAGTTTTTATGTACAATAAGCAAAAGTTTCTATTCAATAGAACATTTCTCACATACTGGATTTAAGTAGCTCAACATTGCAGGCACTTTTTTCTACCTCTTACAATCTTTCAAGGAAAAAACTAAAAGTAATTAAAAATGAGATAGCCAAAACATAAGGGATAACGACACGGGTTCTCTATTGTGTTTTTCTATAGAACTTCTCAACTAGTGAACTTTAATTTTGGGACCAGCAGATCTCAATTTAACTCTACAAACAAACAAACAAACAAACAAAGCTGCTCTTTAGTTGAAAGGGATACTACCTATGATACAAACTCCATTCCAAGCAATGTGTGATGTCAATTTATAAAAGTGTAATTTATTCAGTATACATTGTGATCTACCCATCTCTCCAGATATATCCCATAAGCAGCTACTTTGGTTTATATGGCAGAGTAGTAGAACTAACTATAGTTATCATGTTAAGCTTCAGTTCAGTGTATAAAAATGTTGTTTTAAAAGTTTATTTTATTTGATGTTCCCAGAATTTAACAGATGTTAATGCTCCAACTGAATACTGAAGAATCTCATCATTATTAATGGCCAGAAAGAAAAGCACAAATGTTGAATATTGCAATGCTGGCATCAGAACACAATGTTAGTGCCACAAGCTTTGACAAACATATAAATGGTGCCCACACCCTTCATATACAAGAACAGATAGATAGTCATTGACTAACTAGAAATACAGCTGAGTAATTTATTAGTCTATGCTACTGTTATAAAACATTTCTGGGTATAGTATCAATTTAAATCTCAATACACTTGAGAAGAAATTCCCTCAAGTAGCAATGGTTATAAGCAGGTTTTCCTTTATCAAAGTCTTATCTCATTTTTCTTTGAGAAAACTCTGGCTCTCTGGGAAATTAAAGGGCACCTGATTGGCTTGTTTACACTTCCTCATTTTCCCAAACCATTTTGCTTCATTTACTACATTCTGTCACAGGGAAAATGATTTGGGGATTTTAAATGGATTCATTCTGCTTAAACAGATGTCAAAGATGAGGTACATTGGTTTTAACAACTATTTAGGGGCCATGAGAGGAATAGCTTTTCTCATGTAAAAGCCTATCATCAGCATCCCAAGAATTGTTTTCTATTTTTCTCCACAGCTATATTTCACAAAATTTAGTTAAATTTATTGAGTGATAGTTTTGTGTATCAGTGCAGAGAACTGATATGCACCTTAAATTTAAAACACTCTGCTAATGTATTGTAGAAATTACAAAAAATAGTTTTGTTTTACTAATACCCGCATTTGAACAGTGAAAGAAAAAACATCCAATAACTATTTTTACATGCATAAAGTGATTTTAAAACAAAAAAAAGAAAAGCCATGCATCTTATATTATAGTTTAAAAAATGTGATAGCATAATGAACAAATCTAGACATGCATTTATTTTTTATTGTCCTTTTTTGTGGTAGTGGCCCTGGGGTACAATGAGACATTAATACTTGCTCAGCAATTAAATCAGGCATGGCTACAGCTTAGAGTACAGTGGTATAAACACTATTTAGAATTATTATTGATTTCCAATGATATAATACACATTGGAAAATATTACCATATGAGTAATATTGGAAAGGAAAGAGTATTAACTACCTGTGTCGCCATTTTCCTTGTGTATGTTTGCACACACATGTTTGCATGTGTGTGTGGCTTTGATGTCTACAATTTTGTCTTAGTAAGTGATTCTTTGACAATTAGATAGTGCTCAGAGTATTTAGTGGCTTGAAGTATGATGCTATTAACATCAACTAGGGAGACAGAAAAAATCAATACAAATTTTACTCACAATTAGCAAATAAGTCAATGATTCTTGCTGGTTGTCTAGAGGGGAGCATTTGTGGGATCCCTGAATTCAAGGGAAGATACTCTGGATTTATTTCTACAGAAAAGCTTATCTCACAAACCTGATGAATAAAGGCATAAGTCTAAATGAGTCAATGCCTTGGGGTAATTGGAGTTACAGACCCAATTACAGCATGTCATCCTCAGTAATTATTTTACCTATACAGTATATTAGCTATAGTTTCATGTGCTCCTATGGTTTATATTTCAAAGAAAAGCTAGTTCTGCTATTTTAAAATTTGCAAAAATACACTTTTAAATTGTTGAAAGGCAACTGTTTCCTTTTTATTCTAGCACAATTAAACAAAAACATGATTTTATATATTTTTTTTTCTAAGAAACTATCATGGAAAGTCTAGTTTCCCTGTTACCTAGTTACATTTATATGAATACTTACACTATGAATTCATCTCACTGAGAGACTGACTGGATAAACTTATGTAATTCCTAACCTTGTTTTATTAAATTATTTACTACTACAAGAGTCAGCTTTTCCTTTTATGAGTTTTAGCTGCGTCACTTTTAGGTAGCATATTTGAACATCTTTGTTATAGATATTTTAAGTTTGAGCGTATGAAATGCATATATAATTATTGGGGGAGGGGAATAGTTTGTGGGCACCAAATAAGCCTTCTGCTTGTTTTATGTTCAATTAGCTGAAAGAAATATGATAATTATCTAATATTACAGCCATTCTGCTGGTTGTTAATTATCCTGAAATAGTCTTGATTTTAATATATTTTTCTTAAATAAGAAAGGATTATAATTTTAAAAATGTATCTTTCCACTATGAGCACTGAGTGACTAATGATGCTGGAACCAGGTGCCCATCTTCCTGCTTTCCTGTCAGTCATCCTCTTAAGATGCTGAATTATCTGAGTCCTTGAAAAGTCTGTATCTAAGGAAGAAGCAAAATATGCCAGTGGTACAGCAGGAGGTGTCATCAAACTCATGTGGCACATCAATCACTTACTGGGTTTTATTTGCCAAAAAAGGGCAGTAAGCCATTTAAAGCAGGAGACTACCAAACCAGCTTTTGGAACTCAAAAGCCCGGCACAGCAGACATGTGGCCCATCCTAGTCAGAGCAATTAGCAGGGATCTCCTGACACTGCAAACCTAGATGACAATTCTGCTGACAACTCCTAGCAGGAGATACTAACTAATCATATGTAAAATCCAGGCACTTTCCCTATGCATTATATAACTTAAACGAAGTTCTTTGCTAATTCCCAAAGCCCTGGGATGAACAGATGTGCTCTTTTTAGTAACTGCCACCCTGTTGCCATATAAGATTCTATATTTGATTCACTCAAAGACGTCATGGCACAGGAGCAACTGTTCTTTGTTGAAAAAAAAAAATGCTGTTAAATCGAAACTTCCGAGGAACACTCAAATCTCATCTTTTCTTCCTTAAAATTTGTCAGGGAATTAAAATGTTAGTTTCAATGAACTGAACATAGCAAAATATAATTCTCCTTTCAAAGGGCAGACTGGTAAACACCAAAAGGCAGAAACTGGTATAAGATAACATTCAACAGAGTTATTGAAGATGTTTACATGGAGACATAAGTTAATGTATACAGAGTGTCCATTAAAACATGAAAGTCTTATGCATACATACCCACCTAATCAGAGTAAGTGCGTAATTACATACTCAAATCTATCAAGCACCATAAAAAGTTCATAATCTCTTAAAACCTCATCTTCCATATTAATTAGGAGGATAGTTTTCCTAATAAAATATATAAATACATGAACCTAAACTAATTTATGCAAATACATATGTAGGAAGGATAAATATGAAATTAAAATTGTACTCAGCTTTATACTTGAATTTTTGTGAAGTTTAGAGGAAAATGTTGAATAAATATAAAATCTAAAATCAAAGATGAAGGTATGGACAATAATACAATAATTGACAAACAAATATAGAAATAATCATAGGAGGTGAAATCAAAGAGGAAAAACAATTAGGAATACTATCTGTTTGAGTTGTGAAGTACACAGCCTGGGATGCTATTCATACAGAGTATTTTAGAAGGCAGTGAAGTTGGTAAGAATGACACAGGAGGAGAGAACACGAAGACTTGGCAGGAGGGAGGAGCTCTGCAGTAGATGATTCATGGGGTTACCTTTTGTCCAAAAGGGCCATCTAATGCTATGGTCGCCGCCAGGTACCTGACTACAAGTGAATGGAGAAAAGAGAGGAGGATTCTCCCAAAATGTCAGAGGGCCTAAATTCTTTTCATATGAAAGGTGATTAAGATGTTCAATTATATATTATTTATATTAGCGTCTAATATAAGACCATGGTAAAATGTTTTGGAGGAAAATGAAGAGAATAATGGTATCGTTTTCTCAAATTGCTCTACTATTTTATTTCAATTTTATTAGAAATGTCTGGCCTCTCACGCCAGATCTCATCTGATCTCAGAAGCTAAGCAGGGTCGGGCCTGGTTAGTACTTGGTTGGGAGAAATGTCTGGCCTCTAAAATAAGAACTTCAAAAGCACATACATTAATCTTTCAATATTATTCTGAGATGGTACTACATGGTGTTGCTAATAGTTTAATAGTTATAAAATTGACCAGAACTGTACTGCTTTGACATTAATAGTGAGACTTAGACTATTTTATGGATGAAGATATGTAAATGATGTTGCCATATTCATCTAAGATCTTACATAATAAGAAGTCTTGAAAATCTGAGATGTCAAAGGAGAAAAAAATCCATGTCAAGCTGCAAGTACTTTTCTTCTGAATCTGTTTCCTTTTCTGAAAAAATTGGTAATAATCACACTGTCCTATGTACCAGACAGAAATGTTTGGAAGGTTATTGAACATTATGTGTGAAAATGTTTCTATGAACAATTAGGAGTTATATCAAAATTATTAAAAGCAAAATGAGACCTTTGATTTTCCATGTAGTTTTCTTCTGACTGTATTTAATCAAACTCTGCTATTCCATGAAAGTGTCTAATGGTTCCTACAATATTAGATTTGAATTTTATATTGTTTTTAACTATCTTTAAATATAATAAAATATGCACTAAGATATATTCCACATCTACAATTTCAAAATTCCCCATATGTGCTGCTAATATAACTGACCTCATTCAGAGTTTAGACTGAAACTCTTCCTGAGCGTTTGGTTTAAAAAAAGTGCTTATTACTGCTCATATCTGTATGGCATTGCAAAGTTAGCAAAGTTTCTTTACATACTCTATATAGAACATTCACACATATTATACCATGGATTTTGGATCAGAAGCTTGTGATTTACCTTCATTTTATGACTTTTTAAAAAATTTAAAGTGTGTTCACTTATTCAAAAAAAGTAAACCTTTTATCATTTGTATAATGGTGTAAGAGAGAATGCTATGCACCTGAACTCTGGTAAGGCCAGCTGACACATAAGGACAGCTGCTACATGGGGTAAGCACATGTCGAAGTGCTACAGTGATTTTATCAAAACCAGATAATGTAACATGTTATATCAGCATGACAATCTACTGTAGACTATTTACTCTTTACTAACAGACTATAGACTATTTACTAATTACTGTTTCATCAGTTTTGGGTGCTTATTATGAGACATTTTAAATCATAATATCTTTAAAATACCATTTAATTATATTTTATATGTCGGAGGTCTGTTTTTGAAAAAGTTTCCATTGGTTTTCCAAATAAGTTTAAAAATTCTAGTGTTATCTTTTACTTTATGGGATAGTCTTGCATAATGCCATACTCTACCATTGAACTGGAAATAGCAATGTGCAACAATACATGATTATAAATTTTACATCATTTGTATGTTTTCACTGGTACTTAGAAATCCATTCTAAAATGTTTTGTGTTTAAACCCTAAATAATACAAATTGAATATACTTTAAAGCTTTCCTGATCCCATAAACAAAACATTGATATGTATCAGCAAAAATAATCATTCTAAAATGTGTTTTTAAAAGTGCTAAACAGAATAACAAAGTAGTATTATTCTTCCAGTATCTTTAAACTTACTCACCAAAATCCATGTTTAAAGTTTAGAAACTAACAGTTTTCTACACCAGTTAAAAAAGTCACTTTGAAAACCTATCCAAAGACATTTAACTTGCAACTTTTCCTCTTGGTGATCATTTTTCTTCAGTTTGATCCCAAAGGCCTTGCTCACACAGATGTCTTTGGAATACTGGTTTCTTATCCAGTGAAACTCATTTCATAAAGGAATTCTTTCATTATTTAAATTCACACATAGAGATGCATATTTTCTTAGTGTCTCTTATTTTTAATCCCTCCAAAATCCTTTTAAAGCATTGTTTTACAACAATATGAAATAAAGCCTTGGTATTTTTAACACAATTGTTATCCTATTTCACTTTATTCTATATATTACCTTATGCAACACACACACACACACACGCCTGTCACTCTTGAAAACTTCATGTTTTGCACAGTAGACTTCAAAATATGTTCCCTGAATTAAAGAGTACAATGCTCAAAGCAAAGAAAAAAGTGAGAAAGAGCTGCTCTGTTTTAAAACCAGTTGGACAATGATGGTCACCTGGGTTAAGCCGGAAAATGAAAGAGAAAACGTTGACAAGGACAGATGACACGTACAATAATCCTCTATCTATGACACTATACATTTCACTTATATCTTCTCCACTGAAGACTTTCCAGACTCAGTATGAAATCTTTGCCAGGAAGAATGGCATAGACTTTGGAAAATTTAAAAAGACATAGGGCAAGCAAAGGGAAAAATTTGACAGGCGAAGAAGAAAAGAAGGTAGACTTAGGGCGCTTCATGGAACAGTAGCTCAATTTGAGACCCTTTCCTCCCTCTGTTCCCCTCACCACAAATACGTCTCAAGCAGGCATTTCTAGGACAGATCACAACAGTGGAAGTGAAAAAGGGACCTAGCTGAAAGTGATCAATATTAGAAATTGTACTCTAGGCTGAAACATTCCTTCTTTTTCTCTTCCGGCAAAGATGGAGGCATAGGTGGACACACTGTGGCTCCTCTCACAACCAAGATTAGGAAAAACAAAAATATAGAACCCTCCCAAAACCCAACCAGAACAGATAGAGGATCGAATTGTATGGAAGCCCGACAACAACTCACCCAGACCAGTAAGAGGGGCAGAGTCGGTGACCAGTGGAGAGGGTTCACAGTAGGAAGAAGCAGTAGCTGGTGGTCCTGGGCGCACAGGTGGCAGTTACCGAGCACAGGGAGGCAACGAGCAGACCAAGCAAGGTGTACAAGGTGGCTGACTGCGGTCACACATTCGCATGCAGATAAACCAGGTGAAAAGAGACAGCGAGACAGACTGAGCAGCGTAGGGCCCCAATGCTGGGAAATAAAGCCTAAAAAGCACCAATTGAAAACACTTGTGGGGGTTGGGGTGCCAGGAGAGAATCCCAGCCTCACGGGAGAGTTTGTTGGAGAGAACCACGGGATCCTAGAATGTGCACGAGCCCACCCACCTGGAAATCAGCACCAGAAGGGCCCAATTTGCGAGGGGAAAACAATGGAATGGACTGGAAACTGAGAGAGAATGGAGCAAGCGCCATTGTTCCCTCTTAGACCCCGCCCCCACACCCAGCGTCACTACCCCCAACTGGGTTGCCCCCCCTCGTGAACACCTAAGGCTCTGCCACTCACTCTGTAACAGCCACGACCAGACCAAAAAAAAAACAAAAACAAAAACAAACAAAAAAAAAAACCCAAAACCAAAAAACCAAAAATGGCTCAAACAGGAGAACAGATCAAAGCCCCAGAGCTAATTCATTTAAGCAACCAAGAAATAGCCAACCTATCAGATGCACAGTTCAAAGCCCTGGTGATCAGCATGCTCACAGAATTGGTTGATTTTGCTCACAAATTAGATGAAAAAATGAAGGCTACAATAAGGAAAATGAAGAAAAACGCACAGGGAACCAATAGTGATGGGAGGAAAACTGAGACTCAAATCAATGGAGTGGACCAGAAGAAAGAAAGAAACAACCAAACAGAAAACAAGGAAGAAACAAGAATTCCAAAAAATGAGGAGAGGTTTAGGAACCTCCAGGACATCTTTAAATGTCCCAACATCCAAATTATAGGGGTATCAGAAGGGGAAGAGGAAGAGCAACAAGTGGAAAACTTATTTGAACAAATAATAAAGGAGAACTTCCCCAATCTGGCAAAGGAAATAGACTTCCAGGAAGTCCAGGAAGCTCAGAGAGTCCCAAAGAAAGTGGACCCAAGGAGGAACACACTAAGGCACATCGTAATTACATTAGCCAAGATTAAAATGAAGGAGAGAATTCTAGAAGCAGCAAGGGATAAGGGCACAGTCACCTACAAAGGAGTTCCCATCAGACTGTCAGCTGATTTCTCAAAAGAGACCTTGCAGGCAAGAAGGTGCTGGAAAGAAGTATTCCAAGTCATGAAAGGCAAGGACCTACATCCAAGATTGCTCTATCCAGCGAAGCTGTCATTTACAATGGAAGAGAAGATAAAGTGCTTCTCAGATAAGGTCAAGTTCAAGGAGTTCATCATCACCAAGCCCTTATATGAAATGTTAAAGGGACTTACCTAAGAAAAAGAAGATAAAGAATATGAACAGTAAAAAGACAGCAAACTCACAGGTATTAACAACCACACCTAAAACAAAAGTAAATAAGCAAACAAGTAGAACAGGAGCAGAACCACAGAAATGGAGATCACATGGAGGGTTAGCAACAGGGAAGTGGGAGGAGGAGAGAGGGGGGAAGGTACAGAGAATAAGTAGGATAGATAGTAGGTAGAAAATAGACAGGGGGAGGGCAAGAATAGTGTGGGAAATGTAGAAGCTATAGAACTTATGACACATGGACATGAATGAACTAAAGGGGGGTAATGTAGGTGGTAGGGGATGTGCAGGGTGGAGGGGAATGATGAGGAAAAATGGTACAAATATAATAGCATAATCAATAAAATATAATTAAAAAACAAAACATCCCTTCTTTTTCTGAAAGAATTAATAAAGACAAATAAAACTGGGCTTTCACACAGGTAATGAATGAGATTTAAGAACATGTTAAGACATTTTATCCAAGGACAGAACTTAGGAAATACTTAAAAGTTTACATTATTGTAGTCACAGTGAATTAAGCCTTTTATTGCTTATATTGCTTCTAACAGAATAAAAAGATAGCTTCATTTATTATGTCCTGACCCATATACATTGATTGATATATTTGTTCAATGCACCTTATAACTACTAAAACCATATGCACAGCTCATTATAAAAAGAAATATTTATTACTGTAAATGCAACATTTGTCACATTTATTTGAAAAATGGTTATTAGGCCTTGCTCATATTTATCTTTTATTTAGATCAAGAGAATCTCGAGTCATTGGTGAGTTCTGCCATTCAATACAAAAGATGTAAAATGGCATACAAAAGTAATCCCAGGGACAAAGTCCTGAATTCAATAAGTATAATACTATGGAAAATTACTATGACAAATTAGGCTTTTTTAATTGACTGAACGATTTAAAAATGTATCATATGTAAAGACAAAGTAAAAATAATAACAAGAAAGTTAGTGGTATCAGCAATTGTCATTTTATGGAACTATCTTTTGTTGTTAAAGCAAACAGTGTTACAGTAAGTGGGAACTGGTTACATTTATAGTCTTTGTTTCTCACATTCAATCCATGGGTAATAAGTATCTTATGATTTTAAAACAATAGATTAAGTAAAAATTTCCTTTCTATTTACACATCCTTTTGCTACATCATTTTCTCAAAAAAATATCACCCAGCTGCCTGATGGACCAGTACCAGACCAAAGTGTGTTTAACTTGGGCAAAGGGCAAAAGTCATTTTAGAGTATATCAGATAATTATGTTGCATGCTTTAAATATCATATGATATTATTTGTCAATTATTTTTCAAGAAAGCTGAAAAAAGTCATTAAAAGAATATAATACATATATAAGAGTTTCTGGAAGAGATCTAAAACATGTTGGGACATTAAAAGTTCTATGAAAATAATTTTCTTAGGAAAGAAGAGAAGGAGGATATAAAAGAATATGAGATGAAAACAGGAGGGGAAAAGGGAGCTGAAAATGAATAAAACTTAATTCCCCCAAATGATTGCCATCCTTGCCTTAGACAGTTGTCCTGCACTCCTGAGTTGGATGGTGAAGATGTTGTCTTCCCTGGAATTGCATTAATGTAAGGGACCATTCATGCTTAATATAGACATTCTTTGGATCTTGTTCTATTCTACCATGAACATCATAAGGATTTATTTCAGCTTACACCAGAGAATAAGAGAAGAGAAAAATGCAGTCCATCTTTTCCAAAGCTAATTTGGGTACCGAAAAGAGTAATTTATATGACAAGAGGCCACAAAACTATGCAGCTTGATAAAATACAGACTCAATGCAGTGAAAAAAAAAAATGATCAGATTACTTTCTTTTGCAAATTACATTATTGCTCATATTTTAATATATTTCCTTGATCATCATGTTGAAATCCTGAGCAAAGCAGATAAAGTACAGTGCTATTTCAATAAAATGATGAGTCCAGGTCTTGGAAATTTTAAGACATTAATTGCTTCTTAATGACTTACAAGATATCATTCATTTTTGTGCTATACACTTAATGGCTAACAGATAATGATAAATAGAATGTTCTATTGTATTTAATTAACATTAAAAAATTAGCTGCCAAAGCTGATGGTAATTGTATGAATTTAATATATATATACACACATATATATGATGTTCTATTATGCTAAATGAAATAAGCATGTCAGAGAAAGACAAATACCTTATGATTTCACTGATATATGGGATCTAATGAACAAACTGAACTAAGAAGCAGAATAGAGACAGACTCATACAGAGCAGGACCACAGCTAGGGAGGTGGGCTTAGGGGGTGGAGGGATTGAGCAAAGGGGAAAAAGGGGCTCATGGACATGAACAGCAGTGTGGTGTTTTTGGACAGGAGGGGCTACAAGGGGGATAAATAGTAATGGAAAAAATATAATGAAAAAGAAAAAATAGTTTTGGGGTTTAAGAAACACACTGTATTTTGAGTAAAAATAAAATAAATAATATATAGTGTTCTTGACTTTGTCTTTCCCATCAACTAGTGAGGATGCATTTATTTTAAATTAATTTGACAATAAAGAATACTACCAATTTAATATCTCTACAGGTAATACTACTTCAAGAAACTATTTCAATTTTTCTTGTAAAACCAGTATGTGTTATTTAATTTCCTATGGTCACATAGTAATACATCATCCACAAAAGAAATCTATCTCCTTTTGTATGTATTTTTTAAAAGTATGGTTGAGCCTAAAAGTGTAGTTGAGATGTCTGTAAATAACAGTCCATGGGTCAAATTGGGCTATCATTCATTAGTTTTAGAGCTAGTGAGATAAAAGAAATATTTTTAAATGGTTATAATTTACATGGCTAAATACATAATAATACCATTGAGTCGTATACAATAGACATCTATTAATGATAAGGTAATAAATTATATATAAGATACATAATAACACATTCCTGTGTGTGTCACTTTCCTTTTGCCATATGCATTCTTTTTCAGATATACACTTTTGAACCTATACAGCCTTACGTGTTCTAGCGAAGTAAGATTATTCTCTTATGAAATATATATATCTGAAATGCTAGGATATCAGTCTGGGTAGGCAGCAGTTTGGAAAATTGCTAATCCTACTTGACCATCTCATCACTGCTGCCTTTGCTCAGCCCTTCAGAGACAAGTATGGATATAGACGGAGAGAGAGAGAGGCAGACTGTGCCTGCATTTCTGGGACCAACCGAGGATGAAAATTTGTCTGAAATTGAGTGTATATGAAAGAGGAGGAGGCATTCTAAGACAGTGTTAATCTCCCAGACATCATACATCATAAGGTAAACCAAATCTTAAATTGTTTTTAATTGCTCTAAGACAGGTTTTCATTTCCTTACCAGTACATTTTATTTATTATTCCAATTTGCATGCTGTAATGTCTAGGCTTCCAATTATTACAAGTTCTGGCATTCCAATACTAAGATCAAGAACAAACTGGCCAGAAGATAGAGTGTTCAAAAAGGCTGCCGTATTTCACCGTGGACATCTTCAAAGCAGATTTTCTTTGATCAACAAATAAAAACAGCCAACCATTTTCTATGCTAGATTGTGAAAACAATGTCAAATACTCTCACTGATCTGCCAGGTTGTGATGGATGATTATAATTATAATTAATAAAGGACTTTTATAGTTCTCTATCACTTGAAAGCTTAGATATGCCCCAGTTCTATGCAAATACTTTTTACTGTAAGAATCAGAAACAAAGAAATAAATTAAAATTAGATGCTTTAATAGAAAGTACTTAAAACTATGTACCATATTTTTCAGACTATAAGAGAAACCAGGTTTTAGAGGAGGAAAATAGGAAAAAAAATTTGAAGCAGAAAATGTGGTAAAATATTTAATAATATAAAAACATAATATTTCACCAATGTAAATGTAAGCAGAATTCAACAACAGCATTAACAACCATCATTCCTCCCAAATTTTGGGGAGGTGCATTTTATAGTTCAAAAACATGGTATTTCTCTTAATAACTTATAAAAAGTGAACTATCATAGTTTTGTTTATAAGTTAATAATAATCACTCTATTTAAATGAAATGGCTTATCCCTTTGATTACTATCTAAACTCGTAAATATATGGCCCTAGTCACATTATAATTTCAGTTATCAAGCACAAGTGTATAAAATGAAAGAAAATATGGTGCAATAACATTTTAAGCTTATTTGAAATAGTATCAAATAAAAACTCCTAAATCCTCATATTATGGACGTTTTAGAAATCACAAATTTAAAATAATAATAATTTGCCAATTATTCAAAGAATTTCAATGCCGACAGGCCAGTGACTGGTGAACTGGGTTTGTGCTCTTGCCACAGGGTGGGCCACTACAGCAGTTAAAAATAAGAACCTGTCATCCTTTGGTAATTGTAAATTACAGCAAATTTAGATTACATAAGGTATCCAGGAACATGTTTTCTTGCATGAATTATAATTGCAATGTACTAATATTTCTTTAAGAACTTCATGGGAAGGTATGTAAAAGTAGAAAACCAAACATATATCATCATCCAAGCATTGCTTGTATGAAAGACTCACACTTCTTAATGGTAAAATAAGTTGCATGGACCAAGAGGGTGAACACAGTTACTATGTGGCTATGGAACTTTAGTGTGAGCAGGTATTTCTTTGGAATATAAGCTGTCATAGTTGTTTTTTTTTTTCCCTTACTCCTTAGATTTTAAATTAAAAGAGACATTTAAATTGGCTTTAAAAACAAAGATAACATCTAAATAAGGAAATTCAAATTGCATATACTTTTTTGGAGATAATGTGATTATTTTATATATTATTTTATTCTGAAATGCAGTATTTCTACATAAACATTGCTTTCTATATTTCTTTTTAATCATCTCAGAAGGTCACACATGACCATATTAGAACCTCCAAAAATCCCCAAAGACATGCTAACTTGAATAATTCATAAAATAAAGTATTTTTATTCTTAAAGTAACAATGTTGATACAGGCTGACACATAGTTTTGCTCTTTTTTTTTTGCTTGTTTTTTTAATATATTTTATTGGTTATGTATTACAGTTGTCCCACTTCTCCCCCATCATTCCCCTCCACCCTGCACACCCCCTCCCACCCACATTCCCCCCTTTAGTTCATTCATGTCCATGTGTCATAAGTTCTTTAGCTTCTACATTTCCCACACTATTCTTGCTCTCCTCCTGTCTATTTTCTACCTACCATCTATGCTACTTATTCTCTGTACCTCCCCCCCCAACTGCCCTGTTGCTAACCCTCCATGTGATCTCTATTTCTGTGTTCCTGTTGCTGTTCTACTTGTTTGCTTAGTTTGCTTTTTTTTTTTAGGTGTGGTTGTTAATACCTGTGAGTTTGCTGCCTTTTTACTGTCATAATTTTTATCTTCTTTTTTCTTAGGTAAGTCCTTTTAACATTTCATATAATAAGGGCTTGGCGATGATGAACTCCTTGAACTCGACCTTATTTGAGAAGCACTTTATCTTCCCTTCCATTGTAAATGACAGCTTCGCTGGATAGAGCAATCTTGGATGTAGGTCCTTGACTTTCATGACTTAGAATACTTCTTTCCAGCCCCTTCTTGCCTGGAAGGTCTCTTTTGAGAAATCAGCTGACAGTCTGATGGGAACTCCTTTGTAGGTGACTGTGCCCTTATCCCTTGCTGCTTCTAGAATTCTCTCCTTCATTTTAATCTTGGCTAATGTAATTATGATGTGCCTTGGTGTGTTCCTCCTTGGGTCCACTTTCTTTGGGACTCTCTGAGCTTCCTGGACTTCTTGGAAGTCTATTTCCTTTGCCAGATTGGGGAAGTTCTCCTTTATTATTTGTTCAAATAAGTTTTCCACTTGTTGCTCTTCCTCTTCCGCTTCTGATACCCCATAATTCGGATGTTGTGACATTTAAAGACATTCTGGAGGTTCCTAAGCCTCTCCTCATTTTTTGAATTCTTGTTTCTTCCTTGTTTTCTGTTTGGTTGTTTCTTTCTTCCTTCTGGTCCACTCCATTGATTTGATTCCCAGTTTTTGTCCCATCACTATTGGTTCCCTGTGAGTTTTTCTTCATTGAGAGTTTTCCCTTATTGTAGCCTTCATTTTTTCATCTAATTTGTGAGCAAAATCAACCAATTCTGTGAGCATGCTGATCACCAAGGCTTTGAACTGTGCATCTGATAGGTTGGCTATCTCTTGGTTGCTTAGATGAATTGGCTTTGGGGCTTTGATTTGTTCTCCCGTTTGAGCCATTTTTGGGTTTGTTTTTTTTTTTCTGGGTCTTGTGGTGGCTGTTACAGAGTGAGGGGTGGAGCCTTGGGTGTTCCCCAGGGTGGGGCAGCCTAGTTGCTGGGTAGTGAAGCTATATGTGGGTGCTGGGTCTGAGAGGGAACAATGGCACTTGCTCCACTCTGTCTTGGATTCTAGTTCCTTCAGCTTCTTCCCCTTCACCTGGATTATCTGCACGTGAATGTGGGAACACCTGGTCAGCCAGCTGCCTTGCGCAGCCTCACTGGGTCTGTACTGTTGCCACCCTGTGCCTGGGGTTTGCTAGCTGCCGCCTGCACACTTGAGATCTGCCAGCCGCTGCTGCCTATGCACCCGGGTACGCCAACCTCCACTTTTTCCTGCCTCGACTCTGCCCCTCTTACTGGTCTGGATGAATGGTTGTTGGACTTCCATACAGTTCAATTTTCTCTCAGTTCTGGTTGTTTTCTTGTTTCTAAATCTTTGTTGTCCTTAATTTTGGTTGTGTGAGGAGGCATAGTGTGTCCACCTATGCCTCCATCTTGGCCGGAAGTCTAGTTTTGCTTTTAAAATGTAAGAGGTCCTAGAACATAAAGTCTTCTAAGGAGGAAGTGGGGAAAAAACTTTGTGGCAGGCTATTTTTCCAAAGCTATAATATTGTAAATAGTCTTCTCTAGTGGTTATGACTATGTAATGAGAATTTTTTTAATTTAAGTATTTCATTACAGCATATTACATTTTATTCCATGGTGGGTGGAGGGATGAACTGCACACTGGCAATCAGATGAATTGCACGCTGGCAATCAGATGAATTTATGATTATGCTAGGAAGTACTTTTCCAGCTCTCAAGATTTCATCAATCTGGTATGAAATATTTGATTTTTTAAAATCTGAAACTTAAAAATATTTTGAAGGTAGCGTATAAAGATCCAGATTGTCAAACTTAAGAGGCAACAGTATGGCAAATCACATTCTGTTCTCTAAAAAATAAGCATGGCTGTAGGATAAACATTAATCGGAGAATTACATCCAAAGTCATAATACAGGCACATGCTCAAAGTAATAAAGAAAAGATATTTTAAAGGGATAAATCAATATTCAAAAGTTAAGGTCTATATGGAGCTAATTAGATTATAAGTTGAATAAATCGTTCTGTCGGGAAGAGGTCAACCCAATGATACCAAAATATCACAAAAGACATGAGATGCATGGAAAAAATAAGTCATTGTGTGTTCCACATTAAATTTTGTTGTCAATTTGAAAGAATGAATGCCTCATCTAAAAAAACCTGAAGATGACCAAAAGATAAAGAAGTCTTTCAATTCCCAGTGAATTATACAGATCAACTATTAGGGTCTAAAATAAGGAAATTATCACAGAATTCTGGGCTTGCGGATATTTGAATATGACACGTGTTTAATAGAGGGAGTTGAAAAAAAGGTTTTTTTGAACAGAAACGGTATGGTGAAATTAGAACAAAACGAATTATATAAATTAAAATTTAAAGTTTATATAATAACTTTATCTCACACACTCACTACAAAGTCATTCTTGATTAAGAGGTGAGTCTTGGTTTTTTCAGAGTGGTCCTATGATCCTGGTGTGGTATGTAAGTCATTAAATATTTAGGTTGTGACTTTTTTTGCTCAGTAAACCTAATGAATTCCTTTCTAAACAGCTCTCAGATGAACTTAGAGATATGTTCATTTCATGGTCTCCAATAATCTTGGGTCCCCCGTTTCTTCCATGACCTCTGTCCACCCTGTTTCATTCTTAACTGGTCTGTGCTGCACGTGCACATTGATCTGTAGACAAAGCATTGTCAGATGGAATCAATATATCATTCCTTTGGTATTGAAACTGGCTTTTGCTTAGTTTACTTTCATTTTTTAGCAGATCAATAGTGCTAAACTGATGCATTACAAATTGGGCATACAATTAATATCTGTCTTCAAGCTGGTTAACATGGGAATACAGCTTGATAGGTAGACGTTAGGAGGAAAACATCTTTTGAAACTATTATATTTGTATTCAAAACTGCCTCTAAAATATGAATGTTTTTAAGTGTTAATTTCTTTACAGAAGAGTTAACTTTTATATTTCTTAATATTTACTTGGTTGACATAGACATTTCAGTCTTTCAATAAATTATTTGAAATAAAATATTTTCCATTGGCATATTATAAAAGGAGTTTTTGTGTCCATAATTTCTGAATTAGAAAGAAAATAAACAGACTGATAGAGTACTTTTAAGATAGTTAGAAATAAGTATGATTTTAAATAAATTTTCTGAGAAAATTAGTCTATTTTGTTATCTGTCTAAAAATGCACAGTGCTGAAATTTTTAAAAACAGTGTTGACTTTTTACACTTAGTTGCTTTAATACTATCTTTTTACCTACTTTGTGGTTTGTATTACAGGGTTCATCTCACTGGTGACAAAAGACTTGAGCCCATTTTCCTTCAATCTCATCAATATAATATATTCATTAGCAGGACTTCATCAATCTCACTGTGCTAAGAAAATATTAAATCTTCCAACCATATTAAAATTGATTTCATGATTTGGGGATCAAGTATTCATTATTAGGCCATTTCTTTATTTTATATGTGAGTGCATTAAAAATAATAATAGTCAGACCAAGCGGCCTAAAGTAAAAGAATGATATCCTGTGAAGCCATTACCTATATAAGGGTAATAAGGTACACATTATTCAATTTGACCCTTAACATCCAAAACACTGTTACATATTGATTTGTTCTTCCTTTACCTAGGATATAGTAGCTGGGCCTCATCAAGTTTTCATTATATATGACAATGGGAAACAAGGAGGAGAACAAATAAACTCTAATCCTTCTTTGCAGTGTATTGCAGTGCATGGTTTGAGGGTCTGATAATCTGAGTTTTAGATCTAAAATTTAACTTAGTTACCACGAATGGTGACAACAATAAGTATCTTATGTAAGATTGAATGTGTTAAATGAGCTCATTCATCCAATCAACCAGTCAGTAGATTGTCTTTCAATATTTATAGAGTTGTTGTGCTAGGACATGGAAATGTAGCCCTAAGTTAGATGTATATAGCCCTTGTTTTCCTGGTGGCCTGGTGGTTATATTTTATTGCAGCTGACAGATTTTTACATAAGCATGGACTAATTTATGTCATCACAATTGTGTTTATAGCTGCATATGGGAAATTTGGGGGTACTTTACCTAGTCTCATCATTCCGGAACCATTCTCATTAGCAATATGACTTCATTTTTGCCAAGAAAAATGCCTGGAGATTGTCTCGGGGAAGGATAGAAGAATGAGGGCCTTCTCAGCCGAGGGAACAACAGAAGCAAAGATAGAAGAATGACATGTTGGAGGATGTGGATCTGGACCTACTTCATCTGTATAAGGATCAAGAAGGTCATTATAGGTAGCATTCACAATATTAGACTTTTAAAAAAAATGAGGTCATTAAAGTTTCAAGTAGAAAAACAACCTAATTAGGGCCAAGAGTGGCTTCATGTGGACCAGATAATAAGCTGTTTCATATTCCTGAGGAGAAATGCCACTAATTTGACCAAGGTGGTGACAGTGTAAATAGAAAGATGTAGATGGATTTACAATAATATGTAGGAGAGTAAATGCACTGGACTTCATGTTTATATACGGCAGATAAGGAGTAGAGAAGGGACAAGACTGACACAGGATTTCCTGGACTGAGAAATTCCATCATGGTGGAGACACCCACTAAGAGAGGTTATGATAGAAGAGTAAGGTAAAAAACAAGAGTCAGCCAATAGAAATATTCTCAAGTAAGCAGTCAGATATCTAGGTCTGACGCTCAGAAGATAGATCCCAACAAGACATACAGAGTTATGAGTTTGTAGAAGGCAGCTGAAGCCATGAGGGGTATGTAACTCTCTAGGGAGATAATCTAGAATGAGAGGTATAAGAGCACATGCACACACACATAAAGTCATGAGGAACTTAATCATTTAAGGATATGATTGTGAGGATTATTTATAAGAATAAAGAGGAGCAGCTGCCTGAGAGGGAGAAGGCAGCTCCTCAGAGCATGGTGCATGAGAAGGCCCAGCACCCTGCTGGCCATGCAAACCTAACATAAGTGTCAAGATGTAGCAACAATACTGCCAGCATAACGGAAAATAACAGACAATACAGAATAGCTCAGGAAAGTGTAATACATGGTAGGCAAGACCTCGTTTATGTTTATCTCTCCTACCTAATAACCTGGGATACCCTAGTGATTCTGGAATCCCCTCTCCTCATAGCTGCCTATGATGCCCTCTTTAACTCTTCCATTCTTGGTCTACTGGCTCCTGCACAGGGCAAGATATTTTAACTTTCAACTCATGTCCACAAGGGGCCTCACCACATATCTATTGTATGCAGGGTCAGAGAGGCAGAGAGGCTAATGGTGGGAGCAGGGGTAGTGAGAGGGAAAGAAGGAAGCAGAGGAGATTCAACCCAGCAAGTGACTCCTTTATCACTAACCCCCAATAGAAGGCAACTTCCCCCAATCCAGCCACATGTCCTCCCTTCTCCAATGGACTTGAAATAACAGAAGATATAACCCTGCCTGACTCTATGTCTCTAGCTTATGCCCTACTAGAGTGCCCTCTTTAGAATTTGTGAATCAATTCCTGCCAGGTGAAGCTATACCAATCACTTACTGGTGGGGCAGGAAAACACAAGCGGAAGCTACCAACCACAATAAGCCAGTAAACTGCTCTGATAGAAGAAAATCCATTCTTGAACTTCATAGTCAAAACTCTGAATGAAATTCCTCACAATTCACTCTTCCTTTCTGTGTTAAGGACTAATTAAAGACTATCTAAGAATAGGCAAACATTTTCTTTGGAAAGTTAAGCTTTGCAGGCCAAAAGATCTCTGTTGCAACTACTTAGTTTTGCCAATGTGGCCCTAGAACAGCCATAGAAAATACACTAATAAATAAGGACGACTGTGTTTCAATAAAATTATATTTACACAATTTGCAGAGGTAGACTGAACTTGGCCCACAGACCATAGTGAGCCACCCCCTTGTGTATAATATCATTAATGCTTTCATAGACTTCCGGTACTGAGCTAAATAGGGTTCTGTACATGGGTGGGGGGGGGGACTAAAAACTATATGTAATATTGTTTCTATGCAAAACTATCTAGCAATCTAGCATATTGCAAATTATTGTTTACAAGTGAATTTTGGGAACACAATCAATTCACAGAGGGCCTCTCATATTCCTCATGCACAATTCACTTTGTACATGATTAAATGAGAAACAGCCTGTATATAAAATGTCATTCCTTACATTTCTTTGAAAATTCTGTAAATGCCACTGCTCCAATAAATAATCTTTTATAATCCCCCTTGTCCTTATTCTGAATATATTCATTAATAAAAACAGAAGAGTCCAATTGCTAAAAAAATGTAGGAAGCATATGGTGTGTACATTGTATACTGCAGAGGGAATTATTCTGCCTAGTTTTTGCTAAATATTTATAGCTATATCAATGTCTAACTCAAGTCTCTTAATCCATATCCTTAGTTCCAGGGTTTGGAATTCAAGAGTGTCTCTACATCTAATGACTGCTGGAGTTTTCACTCTAGAGGAGAGTGAAACATTAGTGCCAAGCCACATACTTTTGTAGTGAATTTTCCCTATAGACTTCCTTATAGACTGACAGACGTCCCTGGATTTAACAGGAATAATAAATTGCCTCTCTAGATTTAGCACTGGTCAACATCTACTCTTGGCCAGGCTAAGGATTGAAGTCAACTAGTCTGCCCCTTTTCATCACCTTTCTCTTCTATGGAGCCAATTATAGATCCTTTATTCCTTAACACAGCCCTCATTCATTGAACAGTATTAGCCAAATACTGAGCTAGATGCTGGGAACACAGGATGAAAGCAAAACAGATTTTGCTTTGGCATGTCTCAGAGTCCAGTGAGGGTGCCATTTCAGGAAGAATGTGTGAGTAAGGTCATCACTAAAAGCTGAGAAGAGAAGCTTAATTTAGTAGAAATCAATAATTATTTACATCTTCTTTTGAACTGTAGTGACTTCAACGATTAATTAGAGAAATAGCCTTTAGAGCATGTAGAATGTTTAACTTTTCCTCACTTACATTTACTCTTCCATAGATATTTGTTGAATAAATGAATTTTAATAAAAGTATCTCATGATAACCGAGTATACAATTGGAGCTCCGTGAATAGATTTTCATATCCCTTTTCTGTCATGGTATCATCATAATCCCTCAGCCAAGCGTGGGTTCTTGAAGTCTCTGTTGCTCCATTGTGCTCCCATGTCCAATCACCACCCCCCCAATTCCTTTGCAGATTTTCCCACACGCAACTTTTCTTTGCATTGACATTGAGATTCCAACATCACTCACAGACCAAGCAGCTATTTGCTGGAGTCAGCTCATCCTGGGTCCCAGGGCCAATTCTTCAATTTTCAGAAATTTTGTGAGTCTGTTAATAAATTATACACATTTACAATTGCTACTGAAGCTGAAAAAGTTTTCACTTTGAAGGATGTGTTGATGTAAGTAATAGTTTACCAGTAGATAATATGTTAGATGCAATGACAATAAATTTATTAGGAAAAGAATTAGCAGATTGGAATGACACTCCATGTGGAATTGTACTCCATGGTTGAACTGTAATCGTGGCTAAAGCTACAAGAGTTTAGCAAAAATCAATGAAAGCATTCTGAGATATAAGATTTATAATACAGGGTATTCTATATTTTTATTATTTGTAAATTGTGTGTTCCATATCCCTTGTTATCAGTAAAATTTATAATGAATTATTATGTACACATACATTTTTATTTTGGAGAGCTGTCTGTTAAACACTTAGCGGCACACCTCTGATTAATAGCCGCTCCCTGCTAGGTGCACACATATATGCAAAAACAGTAACAACAACACAAATTCAAATGTGTCCTCACAGGTAGTAAAAACTCCATAGCTTATCACCCAAGGCTTTCCATAAAGCCTTCCTTTCCAAGCTTCCACAATATCTTCATCCAGACCTTCCGCTCCCCTCACTCTTAATCACCCTTCTGCCAAGTTCCTTTATAGGTTCCAGTCTATAGACTTTGCTCTCACCACTCGCCCAGCCTGGATTAATCTGCCTTCTTTCACATGAGCCACATTCTACTCATCCTTCATGAATTGATTCAAGTCCTTCTTTCTCTCAGAATTTATTCAGAACTACTAGTTAACCCTAGCTCGGATCTCTAGCTATCATTTAGTGTCTACACCATGTTTGCAGGCATAGAGGGTAGGATTACATGAAACATTCTATCACCATCTGTTCCATTAATAGACCCACTGGATCCATGATCTAACCACACTGTCACAGCAGAGAGCACAAAGGAGGCTCTCATTCATTGGTTCTGCCATGCTATCAAATGTGTGTTTCTTCTCTCTCTCTCTCTCTCTCTCTCTCTCTCTCTCTCTCTCTCTCTCTCTCTCTCTCAGCTCCTCACTCCCTCCCTCCATTCCTCCCTCTCAAGAAGAAATTCTGGAAGCTTAGCAGTCATTTGTGGGCACTGGAGGTAAGTGGCCATAAAACTGTGACTTGGATGGGGCCATTTCAAACCACAGGGTAAGATGTATACACAGAGACAGCAGAGAGGTACTGACATGCAGAGGAAGATGGTGCAGAGAGAACACCTTGTTTTTCAACTTTGCTTTCTGTCCTTGAATTCCATAAAATAATGGGAGCAGCTTTGCAATAAACTAGTTTCTTCCTCAAACAATTTAAGCCTTTTATTACTTGCAACTAAAAGATACATGAACAGGAAAAAAAAAAACAGTAATGTCCTTGGTCCTCTTTACTTCATTAGATCCCTTCAGACACCAGCAGAGTAAGATTTTATTGCTTGATTGCATAAAAGAAGAGTTTCCCATCAAGCATCAGGGAAGGGATAAATACCAGTTCACTACTCTTAATTTGCATTCTCTGCTTTCTCACCAGTTGGGCATCAGCTGGAACCTTAGAGACAGCTTAAAAATATGTGGTAAAGCTTGGTGAAACAAGCCAGGTTCATTTATGAAGTGGTAATAAAATGTTGCTCCTGGACTATTCCCAGAATCAGTGAATGGAGAAATAAAACATAGGAACAATATTGCATTTGTACAATACTTTCCATTCTCTCAAATTCAAGAGTAGCAGAGGATACTTTTAAATTCATATTTTGGGTTAAATAGTCTATTTCCTTCATGATAAGATAGGATTCTAAGATTTGCTTTGTGGTTTGGACATATATGTTTTTAATGTTTTCAGATTAGGCAAAATATTTTCACAGATAAAATTTGCTTAACTGATAAAACTTTAGATTAGCATTTATTTTTCATTTGGTTCCAATCTTAAAATGTCATAATTCCGTAGTATGGTTCTGGCTTTCTCTTCCACACATGTGTTTTGACACAAAATGCACGGTTCCTATTATCTTGTTAAAATGAAAATGTTTCCACTAAAATGTCCTGATTTCACATGTATATGCACTATACAGTACAATCCTGGTGTGCAATGGACTAACATGACTAGAACGTATGCGTATTTCCTGCTATACGGCTTTAACTGGCCATAACAAAAACATAACAATAAGTTAAAAGCTATGAAAAATGACACTGTTCTGAGAACATTCAAATGGACATCACCATTAAAATATTACCTATGCTTTGAGGTGAATTCCTGAAACACAAAATAATTCTATTGTTATGCATTACACATCAGATAATTTTGATACTGTATCCCCATTACATTTCACACACTTCCTACAGTTCTAAGAGAAGACAAGATTGGTCTAAATTAACAGGAATAAGAAGTATGTGTATCTGGATAGATGAAAAAAGATTAAAATCCAGTAATACCACTAAAACTGCATGTGCTTCAAAGCTATGCTGCAATGATTTTTATTAAAAAGGTAACATTTGTCTTGTTGTGCTTTCTTGGTAAGTCACAATATTTTTCTATTCCTGGAATGAGATATCACAGCAAGAATTCAATGATAAGATTAATGCCAAGTTTTTAATGAAAAACCAGCTCAGCTCAACTCTGCCAAAAGAAATGGTTAATGGCTGCCTGTAAGGGTAAAAATAGAATATAAAATTAATCTTTTTATATCAAGGATCAATGCAAGCTAAATAGTCAAAATTGTTTCTCCTTATTAACCATTATCTTTAATGATTTATTGCATTCTTTATTGATAGTTGAAATTAGTCCAGTGAGCTAATTAGCCATCCTTGCAAACACAATGAAGCTGACTAAATGATTCAGGTAGATGAGTCAGCAACGTACCAGGTGCAGAAACTGCAAGCCTTGCTGTTGGGAAAATTATGGTTTCTGGATTAACAACTTGCTGTTATTTCCTTCTCTTTCCCTTTTCGCCACTGGGAGCCAGCAGGCCACCCACTCTAGGCAATAGCCAGCCGTTCTTTACTCTGAGACTGGAGACATTCTCCCCCCCCCCTGCCACACACACTCATCCCCATTACCATTTATTCATGCACACAGCAGTTGAAATGCTAGCTCTACCACTTACAAACTATGTGAATTTAAGCAAATTGTTTAAGCTAGCCTCAATTCCTTTAAGAATAAAATAGAAATAATTACACCCATCTCAGGGATATTGTGAACAATAAATGAGATTACACATAAAGTGCTTACACTTACAACACTGCCTAGCACATGATAAATACAACATGTACTAGGTATTTTTTCTAGTTTGAATACTTTTTAAATTTTTATATTTTGGTTTTCAGTTATAATTGACATACCATATTATATTAGTTTCAGTTGTACACCCCAGTGATTAGACATTATATCTTACTAATTACCACAACAAATCTCAAACCAATCTGATGCCAAATATAGTTATTAGAATATTATTGAACATATTCCCTATGCTGTACTTTATATCCCCATGACTATTCTGTAACTACCATTTGTACTTTTTTTTAAAATTCTCACTTGACAATATGATTACTGAGTTTAGAGAGAGAAGGGTGGAGCAGGGATGGGGGAGGAGAGAGAGATAGAAAGAAAGAGACATCAATGTGAGAGAGAAATAGCGATCTGTTGCTTCCTGCAAACACCCTGAGTAGGGATGGAACCTGAAACCCAAGTATGTGTCCTGACTGGGAATCAAACCCTCAAACTTTTTGGTGTACAAGACTATGCTCCAAACAACTGAACCACCCAGCCAGGACCCATTTGTACTTCTTAATCCCTTCCCCTTTTTGACTCATTGCTCCACACATCTGTCAGTTGTCAACATTATCAAAATGTTCTGTTTTCTAGGAGTTTATGTTCTGCTTCTTAGTTTATTTGGTGGTTTGATTCAATAGTTCATAAATATGTATTTATTTACATTTTATTGTTCATATTTTCAATTTTTTTCTTCTTAAAGAATACCCTTTAACATTTCATATAATACTGATTTGGTGTTGATGAACTCCTTTAGTTTCTTCTTGTCTGAGAAGCTCTTTATCTGCACTTTAATTCTGAATGATAGCTTTGCTAAGGAGAACCATCTTGGCTATAAGTCCTTACATTTCATCACTTTGAATATTTCTTGCCAGTCCCTTCTAGCCTGCAGTTTCTTTTGAGAAATCAGCTGACAGTCTTATGGGAGCTCCCCAGTAGGTAATTAACTGCTTTTCTCTTGCTGCCGGTAAGAATCTCTCTTTATCTTTAACCTTTGGCATTTTAATCATGAAGTATCTTAGAGTGAGCCTTTTTGCATCCCTCTTGTTTGGGACTCTGTACTTCCTGGACTTGCATGTCTATATCCTTCACCAAATTAGGGAAGTTTTCTTTCATTATTTTTTCAAATCGATTTCCAATTGCTCTTTCTCTTCACCTTCTGGCATCCCCATGAGGCAAATATTGGAATGCTTGAAGTTGTCCCAGAGGCTGCTTAAACTGTCCTCATTTTTAAATTTATTTTTTCTTCTTGTTGTTCTGACTGGTTATTTTTTGTTTCCTTATGGTCCAATTAATTGATTTCATCCTCAGCTTCATCTACTCTACAGTTTCCTTGTAAATTGATCTTTATTTCAATTAGTGTATCCTTTGTTTCTGACTATACTTTATATGCTGTTGATGTCCTCACTAAGTTCCTTGAGCACCTTTAAAACCAATGTTTTAAGCTCTGCATCTGATAGATTGCTTATATCCTTTTTTTTTTTTTTAGTTTTTTTCTCTGGAGTTTGAATCTGTTCTTTCATTTAGGCCATGTTTCTTTGTCTCCTGATTTTGGCAGCCTCTCTGTATTTTCTACGTATTAGGTAGAGCTGCTATTACTCCCTGTCTTATAGCATGGCCTAATGTAGTAGGTGTCCTATAGGGTCCAGTGGCAAAGCTTCCCCTGTCACCCAAGCTGAGCACTTGAGGTACACTCTTCATGGGGGCTGAGTACAGCCTCCTCTTGTAGTTGAGCCTTGATTGCTGTTGGCAGGTAAATGAGAAGGTTTTACCCAGGCCAGTTAGTTTCAAGGACTGGCTGTGTCCATGGACTACCAACCTCTGCCCTCCATGGAGAGTCAGTTGTGCAGGGGCAGGTTGGTGGTGCTTAGACATGGTCTGTAGCTGTCCACTGGGTGTGCAGGCTCTGGGGTTTCCCAGGTCATGCTAGCCAAGGTCCACCCCCACCTGTGTTCCTCCCAGGGTCACTCTGTGTGAGCTATAAAGCAATCTGAGATTGTTGTTACTTGTGCTGGGCTTGGAGATTCCCAGGCAAAGCCAAGCTGTGAATCTAGGCTGGCTACTGCTAGTGCCAGGCCTAGGCCACTTAGAAAGGGGTACAGGAGTTACGGCTCACTGAGGCCAGCTATTGCTTGTTTGATCGGATTTAGGAAATCATGAATCATGAGCCCAGACCAGCCATTCATATGGAAAAGTTATTGTTAACCACATGGGTAGGCTCTTAATTGGGTGAGATGGAATCTCAGGGGATCACCAGCGTGGGGCAGACAGTATTAGCCAGGTTGATGGAGTCATCTCAGATATGGCAACTTCCTCCTAGCTCTGTGGCTCTGTAGTGGGAGGGTTCAAAAAATGAACAATGGACTGAGCTCACCTTTCTGTTTAGGAGAAAGCTGCCCCCCAGTTCTCACCTTAACATCAGACACTTCAGGTCCTCCATGTGTGCTACTGGTGCCTTTCAGGTTGCTACCTTTGTGCTGGAGCTCAGAGCGAGGGAGTCTGAGTAAGTCTGTATGTGGATACTTTGAAAGGAATGGCTTGGGACTCCAGAAGTTTCTTCCATAGACTCAATTCCCATTGATTTTTGCAGCCAGAAGTTGGGACTTATCTTCCTGTCACGGGAACCCTGAGCTGGGTGACCTGGTGTAGGGTTGGGACACCTTGCTCCTGAAATATTCTTTCCAAATTTGTATGGCAGTGTGGGACAAGCCCATATCATATCTCCACCCCTCCAACCAGCCTGGATGGATGTGGATTCTTTAATTCCATAGTTGTCAGACTTCCATTCAAATCGATTTCTGACTATTCTGAGTGATGGTTGTTCTATAGTTGTAATTTTGATGTGGTTGTGCAAGGAGGCGTACCACGTTTACCTACACCACAGTCTTGACCAGAAGAGCCTATATGCATAAGTTTTGGATTCTTTTTTTCTTTACTGATTGAGTGTTTTTTGCTTCCTTATATTCCAAATCACTGTTTTTATTCTCAGCTTCAACTACTCTATTGTTAATTCTCTGTAAATTAGTTTTCCTTTTAGTATCCCTCATTTCTTACTGGTTCTTTTTATGGTTTCCATGCCATTTTTTATGTCGAAGTTCTTTTTAAGTTCACCTACTCTTCCCATAATTTCATTGAGTGTTTCTATAACCAGCATCTAGTAGAGGGGTCATCTCCATTTTGTTTAGATATTTTTCTGGAGTTTTGTTCTGTTCTTTCATCTGGGACATGTTTCTTTGTCTCCTCTTTTTGGCAGCCTCCCTGTGGTTGTTTCTACATCTACTACAGCTGCTACATCTCCCAGATTTGGTAGAGTGGCCTCTTGTAATATGTGTCCTATAGGGTCCAGCAGCACAGCCTTCTCGATCACCCTAGTTGGGCACTCCAGGTGTGCCTCTTTGTGTATACTATGTATGCCTTCCTGTTATAGTTGAGGCCTTGATTGTTGTTGGCAAGTCAATGGGAGTGATTTACTTGCAGGTCTATCGGCTGCACGGACTGACGACAACCACTGTGGAAGATCAGCTGTGTAGGAATCTATCCCACAGTGCAGGACTCTACCCCATGGAGCAGGACTTACTTCAATGGGGCTGTTGTGCCCAGAGTCTTCCCCTTAGGTGTATTGCTTGTAGAGGAGGTTGGGTGGTGCTTCAACGTGATGTGAAACTTTCCATTACATGCACTGGCTCTGGGGCCTCCCAGCAGGTTTAGGACAAGGTAATTTGCCCCTGTGTTCAGCCCGTGGCTATCCAGCATGAGCTACAAAGTGATCTGCAAGTGGTGGTCCTTGTGCTGGGCATGGAGGTGCCCAAGAGTGGTCAAGCTGTGAACCAAGGCCAACTGCTGATAGTGTTGGTCCTAGGGTCACTTAGTGAGAGGTACAGAGCACAATGAGGCCAGAAACAGTTTGGTTGAGAGATTTTAAGAAAGTCTGAATCATTAGCCAAGTCAGGCCATTCTATACAAAATCCAATGAAAATTGCTTGGGTGGGCCTGCAAATTGGGTGGAGCAGGGTGTCAGGGAATCATTAGGGTGGCATGAATGGCATGAGCCAAGTTGATGGAACCTAAGATACAGAGCACTGCTGCCCAGCCCTGCAACAAGAGGATACCGAACAACAGCCTCTGCCAGCACTTCTGCCTGGGAGAAAGCTGCTCCTCCAGCTCTCACTCTGATGCCAGATTGTTCAGTTCCTCCAGGTATGTCACTAGTGCCTTTTGAGCTGCTGTCCAGCACTGGAGTTCAGAGCAAGTGAGTCTGAGTAAGTCCATGTGTTGATGCTTTAAGAGGAATGCCCGGGACTCCGTAAGACTTCTTTTCCCTCAGCCTCAATGCTCACTGGTTTCTATAGCCAGAAATTATGGGAACATTTCTTCCTGGCACCGGAACCCTGGGCTGGAGTCCTGGTCTGGGACCAGCCCATTCTGCATCTTTGCTTCTCCTACCAGTCTCATGTGGCTTATGCTTTATGTTATTAGTTGTAGGACTTCTGTTCAGCTAGATTGCAGGTGGTACTGAATGATGATATTTGTTCTATACTTTAGTTGCAATTTTGATGTGGTTGTGGAAGAATGCAAGTACCACATCTACCTATGCCACCATCTTGATTGGAAGGAGGTATTTTTATTATTAATTTGGCCTTTTTTTTAGTAGAAAACAGTCTGTAGTCTGACAATGTTTGTTTCTATCAGATACATGTTGGTGAGCAATGGCAAGGGTTAGCCACTCTGGCTAACCCCCAATCCAAAAATTTTTAGGGTTAATATTGTTCCTATTCCAAGGCTTCCACACACCTACCAATTGGTCCCACATATTCCACACATTCTGTATGACCTTTCCAGTAATATAGGTCACTTTCCTTGCAACCATGGCATTTCTAGAGGTTCTAGGTCAGAGTTAAGTTAAAATGTGAAGTTCTTTGTTAGCAAATAATGAAAGGAGTAAGACTCTTATGAGAGAACACAGTTCAAATATGTTTGTCAGATTTTCAAATCAAACCCTTACCCTATATGAACATTGGAAGCTGAGTTATTCTTATTCATATTTTTATTAGTTTCATTTTACATTCATATACAGCTTTGCTGGGGGGAAAATAAACTGAATTGGTAAATTATTTGAATTTTAAAAGTTGGTTTGTACACAGCTTTTTTCAGGCCAGTATAATTCTCCCCTCCCTTCTTTTCCTTGTGTCCTTTATCCTTCCTTACTATACAAATAATATCAATTATTCTTTTTACTCCCTAGGAAAGTGTGTGTATATGTGTGTGCATATAATTACATGTTATATACACATTTATTACATTATATACACATTTAAATGTTTGATTTTTCTCCTTATGACAAACAAAAGAGAGAAAATTTACAACCACACTTATATACATACTTTTCTTTTTAAATATTTTATTTATTTTATTTTTACAGAGGAGAAGGGAGGGAGAAAGAGAGGGAGAGAAACATCAATGTGTGGTTGCCTCTCACACACTCCCTACTGGGGACCTGGCCTGCAACCCAGGCATATGCCCTAGCCTGAGAATTGAACCGGTGACCATTTGATTTGCAGGCTGGTACTCAATCCACTAAACCACCCAAGCTAGGGCATTCTTGTTGTTTAAATCCATATCTGCCACCTAAATCTCACTCCTGATTTGTAAACATTATGAAGTGTCAACATGACATATAATCAGGCACTTCAAATGAAGTATGCATAGTTGAAGTCTCTTTCTACCCCTCAAACCTGCTAACCATAATGGTCTGCATCTCTGTTGATGATTCCTACATCTATTCTGTTGCTAAAGTTAGAAACTCATAACCCTGGATCAATCCCTCCCCTTATATCACAAAGACAGTACTTCATCAAGTTCTCACAGCTCTTTCTTCCATGTATTTCTAGAATCTGCTCTTTTCACTTCCACTGTGATTACATTAGCCCAATGCACCATTATTTCTGGTCTGGACTAAGTGGCTTCTTAACCGACATTCCTACTTCTTTTTTCTCCCCTCCAATCCATTCTCAATTTAATAATCACAGACTACTTTGAAAAATATGAACCTGTTCATGATTCCCCCAGATAAAACTCTTTCAAGTTTTTATTTTTTTATTTTTTTATCACACTAAAAGGAAAAGCATTTGAATCCTTTGCATGGTCAGTAAAAGTCTATGTGATCTAGCTCCCCCTGACCACCCCATCTTTACCGATCTTCCTAATGTCCGTTTCCTCCCTCATCCCTCACTCATTCTGAGTTCCTCGCACTGGTCTACTGCAGGTTCCTTCAGCCTACAAAGTTCTCGCCCAGGACCACTGCATGCACAGTTCCACCTCCTTGCCTAGCATTTTCTCACTGTTACTTGTGTGGGTGGCTCCATCTTTCACCTCAGGTCTCCATTTATATGTCACCTGTACAGACACAACATCTCTAGCCACTTTCTCCAAAATAGAACACCCTTACAAACTATGTTTTACTATATCATCTGTTTAGTTCCCTAAAATACTTTCAACAATTTGTATTGTATGGGCTCATTTATTATATAGCTGCTGATCTCTCTCTCCTCACTATTTGAACACCGCTAAGGGCAAAGATGTGCCTGTCTTTTTTGCCAGCACACCCCTGACAGCTAGCTTGCTGCCCTACACATGGTGGGCACTCAATAAATGGTTAAGAGAATTAATCATGATTCATTGAGGAAACATTTACAATTTGCCCTTAACTCAAATATCAGCCAAGAATATGAGTTTAGCAGGCATATATATAATTAAAAAAAAATACTATTCTTAACCCAGTTGGTAAATGTTTATTTTGTTCCAATTCACGATAATTTGGAGAGGCTACCTGTTGGTGACTTAGAAGAATGTTAGAGCCAAGGACAGACACAGGAAGAAAACCTTCTTTAAGCTGTGGATGTCATGCTACACACAAAAGTGAGTACATGGGAGGAGCTCACAAACTCAAAACTATATTGTTAGGGAAATGTTTCTTTCTACCAACTGCCCCTAAACACTTTACTTATGACCTCACACACACAAACACACATACTTGCACAGTGTTCGTATTTATCTCTAAGAAATATACAGGAGGACTGAGCTCTCCAAACCTCCTTAGTATTTTCTAAATTTGATGAAAATAACACAATAGACATGAGAAAAATAAAAAGAAGGGAAAAAAAACCCTTTATATTAACAAGTGTGGAAGGCCAGTTGTTTTGGCAAAGTAGGAATATATTTATGTGTAAACAAAGTTTTAAAGTCTCAGATTATAATTAATTTTCAATCCTGTACTAATCTTTAATATAAAATACTTTTATAAGTTGACATTTATTTTCAACCTAGATGGGACAGTTTCTAGAATTGTATATTATAATATATTATATGTAGTATCATATACGAACTATATATTATGTATATAATCATATCACAGTCAGAAAGCCAGCAAGTACACATCTCATGGCTAAAACCATATACTTTCTAAGGACTTGAGAACAACCATTGACTAATTTAATATTCTCTGCTCACTCTTTGACACATTTTAGGTTTTCCTTCCCCAATGTTCTGCTCATATCATTCCACACATATCCTCCCACTTCCTCTGTCTGTCTAAATTCTTCCCATCATTCAAGATTCAGTTTAGACTTCCGGCCAAGATGGAAGCGTAGGTGGACACACAGTGCCTCCTTGTACAACCAAAATTAAGGACAACAAATATTTAGAAATAAGAAAACAACCAGAACTGATAGAAAATTGAACTGTACAGAAGTCTGACAACCATTCATCCAGACCGATAAGAGGGGCAGGGTTGCAGCAGGAAAAAGTGGGGGTTGGTGGAACCGGGCACACAGGCAGCGGTTGGTACATGCAAGGCATACAAGCAGCAGATAGCCAACCCTGTGCACTGGGTGGTGGCAGACAGGCCAAGTGGGGCCACACAGGGCTGCTGGCTGGCCAGGTGGTCCCACATTCACATGCAGATAATCCAGGTGAGAACAGAGAGCAACAGACCTCTCAACCCAGGGCCCCACCACCAAGAAATAAAACCCAAAAACACCAATTGAAAATATTTGTGGGGGTTGAGGTGTTAGGGGAGACTTCCAGCCTCACAGGAGAGTTCGTTGGAGAGACCCACAGGATCCTGGAATGTACACAAGCCCACCCACATGGAAATCAGCACCAGAAGGGCCCAATTTGCTTGGGGGAAGCGATGGAGGGGACTGGAATCCGAAAGAGAGTGGAGCAAGCGCCATTGTTCCCTCTCTGACCCCACCCCCTCATACAGCATCATAACCCGGGACTGGGTGGCCCCGCCCTGGTGAACACCTAAGGCTCCATCCCTTACTATGTAACAGCCACGACCAGACCAAAAACAAACAAACAAACAAACAAACAACCCCCCAAAACAAAAATGGCTCAAATGGGAGAACAGATCAAAGCCCCAGAGCTAATTCATCTATGCAACAAAGAGATAGCCAACCTAACAGATGCACAGTTCAAAGCTCTGGTGATCAGGATGCTCACAAAATTGGTTGATTTTGCTCACAAATTAGATGAAAAAATAAAGGCTACAATAAGGGAAATGAAGAAAAATGCACAGGGAACCAATAGTGATGGGAGGAAAACTGGGACTCAAATCAACAGAGTAGACCAGAAGGAAGAAAGAAACAACCAAGCAGAAAAGAATGAAAAAACAAGAATTCAAAAAAAAAAAAATGAGGAGAGGCTTAGGAACCTCCAGGACATCTTTAAATGTCCCAACATCCAAATTATAGGGGTATCAGAAGGGGAAGAGGAAGAACAACAAGTGGAAAACTTATTTGAACAAATAATAAAGGAGAACTTCCCCAATCTGGCAAAGGAAATGGACTTCCAGGAAGTCCAGGAAGCTCAGAGACTCCCAAAGAAGGTGGACCCAAGGAGGAACACACCAAGGCACATCATAACTACATTAGCCAAGATTAAACTGAAGGAGAGAATTCTAGAAGCAGCAAGGGATAAGGGGACAGTCACCTACAAAGGAGTTCCCATCAGACTGTCAGCTGATTTCTCAAAAGAGACCTTGCAGGCAAGAAGGTGCTGGAAAGAAGTATTCCAAGTCATGAAAGTCAAGGACCTACATCCAAGATTGCTCTATCCAGCGAAGCTGTCATTTAGAATGGAAGGGAAGATAACGTGCTTCCCAGATAAGGTCAAGTTCAAAGAGTTCATCATCACCAAACCCTTATTATATGAAATGTTAAGGGGACTTACCTAAGAAAAAGAAGATAAAAAATATGACAGTAAAAAGACAGCAAACTCACAGGTATTAACAACCACACCTAAAACAAAAGCAAACTAAGCAAAGATCTAGAACAGGAACAGAAACACAGAAATGGAGATCACATGGAGGGTTAGCAACAGGGGAGCGGAAGGAGGAGAGAGAAGGTAAAGACACAGATAATAAGTAGCATAAATGGTGGGTAGAAAATATACAGGGGGAGGGCAAGAATAGTGTGGGAAATGTAGAAGCTAAAGAATTTATGACACATGGACATGAACTAAAGGGGGGAATGTGGGTGGGAGGGGGTGTGCAGGGTAGAGGGGAATGATGGGGAGAAATGGGACAACTGTAATACTATAATCAATAAAATATATTTAAAAATAAAAAATAAAAAAAGATTCAATCTAATCCCAGTTCTACAAAATCTCCACAGATCATCCTGCCTAGTATTATCCCAGACTTACTATACTAGTCTCCCCTTATCTGTGGCTTTGCTTTTTGTGGTTTCAATTATCCACATTTAACATGGTCCCAAAATATTAAATCAAAAATTCCAGAAATAAACTATTCATGAGTTTTAAACTGCATGCCCTTCTGAATAACAGCATAAAATTTTGCACAATCCTGCTCCATCCTACCTCAGACATAAATCATCTTTGTTCAGTGTATACTGTTTATGCTCCTTGTCATCTGGCTAGAGAGAGAGGGAGGAGAGAGAGGGAGGAAAAGAGAGAGAGAGAGAGAGAGAGAGAGAGAGAGAGGCTATATCACATAACTTTAATTACAGTATATTGCTATAATTGTCCTATTTTATTATTAGTTTTTATTGTTAAGCTCTTGCTAAGCCTAATTTGTAAATTAAACTTTATCATAAGTATGTATATACAAAATATATATAGTGTATATAGGACCCAGAACCATCCACAGTTTCAGACTTCCATTGGGAGGGAGTCTTTGCATGTATCCCTTGAGGATAGGGAGGGACTACTCTATTTCTTTGCTTGAATAACTGTGAAAATTATCTCCCAAGTACTGGAGATACTGATATCTGATGGGAAATCAAGTTGGTACAGAATAAGTTAGGAGATTAGTGGGGACAGATATTCAAGCAAAGACATATACCCACCAAATTTTAGATGATAGACAATATTTTGCTTATACTATCCAGTTCTATCTCAACTATTAAAGGACAAAGACAAGCTAGTTTTCTGAGCCTCAGTTTTCTCACCTGTAAAATGAGAGGCAAAGTAGAAAAGATCTCCTCCAGTTCAACATATACTGTTACTGAATTATTAACACATTACATATATATTCATTCATTACTTGTTTATTTCTTGTCTCTATAGGCATGAATATAGTATGACATTAACCCTCAAGGACTCAAATATGTTATGATACTACTTTGGAGGAATTACATTTCAGGAAGCAAAAAAAGTTGAGGAAGGGTATGTAAAATCACACACTATAGGATTCACACTATATCCACACATCGAAGTGTTTTAAATTTAAAAGGTGTGCAATTAATAATCCAGTGTCTAACTCACTCTGTGAATATTAGGGAAGATACTCAGAGCGTTACTCTAACTGAGATTGTACAGATGGAAAACAGATATTCCCTTCAGACAAAGTAGGGAAGGATCTTCCAGGAAGAGGAACAAAGAAAGACAGAAGCAGACTTGAGGAGGAGCAGAATATTAAGTAAAATTATGTTTCTAGTTATCTTAGGTAAATAACAGTTTAATATGGACAATTTCAACCTGGTTTAACCTTAACAATTACTTAAATTTTTACTAATGGAATTTGTTGTTCTGTATATCTCAATTTATGCCTTGATTCTGCTATTACTTTGAAAGATTGGGGCCTGAAAGATCCATTTCTTATATAAGAATGTCACTGAATTCAACTTAGTAGCCACTCAATAAATATGTAGTTAATGGCATGCTAACTCATTTAGAGTTAACAGAAATTTATCTGACTAGCATCACAGAGATTAAATAGTAAGGTTAAAGAAATGTTGCTTGATGAACTGGTTAAGAGTATTAGGTTTTCATTTCTGAATTACCATACATTTTGATGTTTTTGCCTAATAGATAATAGAAAACATTATTTATATTTGCATAGTATTATACTGCATCTAATCCCTGAAATTCTGTCATTTTAATCACCTAAGTTCTAAATTGTACAATTCTGAAGGCCACAGAGAATGTAATTACACTACATATGGTGCAACTGGGAATTGGAAAATAATGAAAAATAATAATTTACATAAAAGACCCAATGATTGCTTTCCAGTGGCATATCCTATCTCTAAAAGTGAACAAAGTGTTTTATTCAAAGGGTACTTGAGAATTCATAAAATGAGGACACATTATTTCCTAAGCTTTCTACACTTCTATAAAAAGTCGTGTAATTACATAATCATAGGCTGACACATCCATGAAAAATAGGTGCAAATCACTGTGAGTGGCCAAGCATGCTGCATGCTTCAGCAATACAGATGGGGTAACTCAATGAGAGGAGGTCAGTTAAATGTAAAGAAATATATTAGCTATGTGTTCAGGAAAATATTAAGATAATCATTTTTAAATCCATGGTTGAAGTGCAGTTCTATTTAAGTGATCCTATGATTCAAAATCATTGAGCTGACTGTAATTTTTGACACAGCAGTTTGAAAAGATTGATTCCAGAGGTATCCTTCTATCTTAGGAGGACATAGCAAGGATTTTTTTTGTTGTTGTTTTTAAATGTGTGCTGAATGCACACCATATGCAACAAATTATTCCAGAAACTGTTTGAGATGGAAAGAACCACGGCCAACAAAATCACCTTGTAAGGCACAAATGTAGCTAGGATGTTAAATGCTCTTGTAGTCTTCATGTCTATTTCTGGGCAATACTGTCATGACACAGAAAGATATAGTGAGTACATACAATAGGAAAGTGAAAGGTGTAAAATGTCAAACACAAGAGCCTGCCAATCTCCTACCAGTACCATGACACCACATAAGCTCCTGTGCAGTGAACACAGATGCCGCAATTAGGTAGATGGCTTTTCTTGACTTCTGCACCTAGTGAGCTGAAGTTGGCATTTTCCGTGGTGCTGCCTCAGCATTTAAAATTGCCAGAAGAGAAAAAGCAAAATGCCCATTAAATGCAAGAATACAAATCAGAATGTGAATCCAATTTTTCATGATATTATTTCTAATTCATTCAAATTAGTTTTGATGAACTCCACATTAAAGAAGTCTGTATTATTATTAGTGCATAAAGGAAGATAATATTTTTAACAACAGATATTTTTATTAAAATTATTTAAAGTGTATATACTTTATCTCTTCATTAAAATATAATTTTTACTTAAGCTACTAAAAATAAGATAACAGATTATTATTAAATACAACTGATCTGCTTTCATTCTTCTGTTTTTACTTGTCACTTTCCTGTGTTATATCTAGTTCAGTTACTTCTAAGTAGTTTTTAACAGTAATACACTCACTGAAAGTGCTCACTAGTTCAGTGCTTTTTTGATTACTTAATTTTTATTATTAAATTTATTGGGGTGACATTGGTTAATAACATTATATAAATTTCAGTGTAAAATTTCATAATATGACATCTTTACACTCTATTGTGTTCTCACCACCCAAAGTCTGGTCTGGTTCTGTCACTTTGATTATTAAAACTTGAGTCCCAATTAAAAAGTGCATACAGAGAGAACTTTCTCGAAACTACTCAGCAAAACTTTGTGGGCTTTCCCCCCACTTATTCTTATGATATAATATGAACTAATCCCTTACAGAGCATTAACCCCCTATCATTATTGAAATGTTCTTACATATAAATTCATACTGGTGTTACATCATTCTGTCAAATAATCTTCCAGCATAATGCTGAAAATGGTGACAGGAAAGAAAGGTACTATACATGGTCAAATTGAGGTGAAACTTAAAATGAAACTGTCTTTGGGTGTTTGTCATACTGTATGTATCAATAAGATGGATAATTATATAAAACACACATATATAGAAATAACATAAAAATTACTGAAAAAGATAACATTAAATGCTTATATAAAAATAAATGCCCTATAATGTTTCCAGACATCTGTAATCCCCAAAATTGCTCTGTACAGAACCAAGGCTCCGAGGGGAAAGCAATATGCCCACAGGGCACAGTAAGCTGGAGGCCGGCTTTCCACCTCACAGGCAGGTGATTAGAGAGCCTGTGAGTTTTTCCTTTCTATTATCATATTGTTTTCTCTTTTAGACTGTTAGAAAGAATTGTAGAGACTGAGGTGAAAAAAGGGGTGAGTTGGAAATTCTAACAGGAGTTTAACATTAGGTTTATAGGACTGGAGACATACATAATCACATATTAAAGGTAAATGGTCAATGGGAAAAATATGTACCTAAATCTACTTAGAGTAGTCTAAGGCAATAATGTAGCCCTACAGTACAGCAATGTGGCAGGTACCAAGGGAAACCTTCAAGAATTCTTCATTTCCCAAACTTATCTCTGCAAACTCTCCCCACCGTACAGGGGCATCTCCAGAGCAGTCGAATCTGATAGCTTGAAAGGAAGCTCAAGCACAACAGGAGTTAACTAGTGGCACACATTTTCTATATGAATATCTGACCAGTTTAATTTCCTTTTAAAACGGAATTGGAGTGACAGACAACACATTTGGTAAAGCTTCAATCCGCCTGTTTGGCTGAAATCATTAGAGGAGCAGGTGGCTTTCATTCTGTTGGACGTTTCCCAGCTGTACTGCTGCTAAATGGGAGGTAAGGAGAGCAGACACTCCCAGAAGGACGTGTGCCCAAGAAATTTGGCCCTGTTGGAGGACCCAGTGCCCCATAATGTGAAGGCTTCTTTCTGAGTATCAAGAAACAGACCAAAATCTACTTTTCTATTTAATTTAATTTTGAAAGATACATGATAATACCATGTATATGAACATATTCAGGCTCATTAAAAAGCATTTTAAAATAATGGCATTTCAAACACATTAACTCAGTTAACATAAAGTCAGCTGTAAAATATTTACCTTGAATATTTACTTAATGCAACCCCTTTAAAGCGCAAATTTATGAAGCCACTGCAGACTGAGGTTACTCTTTCATTTTGTGGTTTGATCCTCCATCTTACTAATGATGTCTTTTAATAAAAGAGTAAATTAAAATTAAGAAAATAGCTGGGGTCTGGGGGGAGATGCTATTTTGATACCTATATTTAACTTAAATCAATGGTTCTTAGATGTTTAGTATTAAATAATTCTCCTGGACATTGGTTCAAAAGGAAGGTTGCCTCAGCCTGGTCCCTGAGACTCAGATTCAGGATGTGGGGCCTGGGGCACAGTGATCCGATTTCACTGACCATCCCTCCAACCCCATTTTCAGGAAGGCCCTGTGAAGACCAGACTTGAGAAATATCAGCCTAACAAGGGAACTCAAACACTTTAGTCCCAGAATAGAAATCAAGTTATTTTAGAGGGATACCTGATTTTTATCTCCTTTTTAATACATATCCATTTACTTATAATAGCCTTTCATATTCAATGCTACAAAATAAAGCTTTCCATTATAAACAGCAGGATTTCAAACAGATGTGCACTACAGTTTTTACTTTTATTGTCATAGTAGTAAATGGCCACATAATAATTTTATATTGTGTAGAAGCAAATATATTTGTGTATTACTTGTTGTAGAAGAAGCAAAAAGTTCAAAAAATTGGGTTGCTAACAATACACAGAGTTCTGTTTCCTCTGTCACACACCACACTATCATTACTATACTGATACCCATGCATTAGTTGCTTTTTTCAATTTTCATAGTATTACATGTTGTCATGTTCAATTTATTTTATTATTCTGCTTATCACATGTACATGCTTGCAGATATTATCAATTAACCTTTCCATGTCTCAGTTTGTTTTATTTACTGAGAGCATGCTAGTACTACCATTAAGGTGAGGATTGAATAAAATAATATACGTAAAACACATGGGTCTGATACATGATAGCTATTGTTAATTATATTTATTATTATTTTGTTACATCAGTGTAGCTCTGTAGGCTGACGAAGTATGATTTAGGCTTTTCTATGGTAGGACATTAGTGAAAACATACATATGAGTTCATGTTGCATTAGAAGACATTAATAGTGCCTGCCTCTTTCTCTTTCAGAAATAAATAAAAACAATAATTTGTGAGAAATTGTTATTTTTCAAGAGTAGGCATGGATCAATTTTTCCTTTAGAGACTCCAGAAGGAATCAAATCTTGATTTTGGACTCCTGACCTCCTGAACTGAGAGGAAATAAATTTCTGTTTTAAACCACCAGTTTACGCTAATTTGTTATGGCTGCTCTCAGAAACAAGTACACCATTATTCCTTTTTCTACCCTCTCTTTTTCACCCATAAACAGCTCTTTCATCCTTCATGACATATGTGACAAACCACCTTTCATGAAGCCTTCTTAATTCCTTAACCACTTTTTCTCTTGGTGTTCTTAAAGCTTTTTAATATTTTTTAAAATTCTCCAATGTAAAGTATTATATTCTATTTTGTTCTGTTGTTTAAATGTCTTGCTCCATCATTTTACTAGCTCTTGTAAAAGGCACTTTGGGCCTTTTCCTTCTAATTTTCATAACTCCTAGTAAAATGTTAATTTGCATAGAAGTGTCAGTCATATGACTATAAATCACAATAGTTTTTCATGGCACTCTAAGAGATTTGGGGTCACACAATATATGGAATTGTAAATCTCCAAGAAAAACAAAAAAAGAGAAATATACATAAAATAATAGAATAAATTATAAATTTTAGCAGAATTAATTCTATTGGTACATTGAGCCACAATTTATAAAGATATCTTATAATTAAACAGGTTATTATTTATAAGTGCAATAAAAATGTATACTTGCTTTGGATGTGGACATACCCAATAAGTCATAAAGTTATGGAACCACGCTAAGAATATAATCCAAAAAATGAGAAGTTGATTCAAAAAGCACCAACAAAACTCTCAAGCACAATACCTGTTCCATGCTAGACTAAGGTGACATTGCTTCAGAAACAACAGAGGTGCCAAAAAGGCTGCTGCGCCTTCTCTATGCACCTCTCTACAGGTGAGGTAATCAGTAAAGATGTTAGTTTCTGTGGGCTACTAATGTTGTTCAAGGTAGGATAAAAAAATATAGGCAGCAACAGGGCTTATTTGTTAGTTCAATTTGTACATCCACCCATTCTTTCTTTCATCGTTTCTGCTGCCTGCCCCCCAAAAAAACACTATAAGCAAATCATGATCATTTATTTAACCAAAATATTAAAATAAAATAAAATAGTCTCTTATAAATAAAAGAATTATAAGAGAATGTAAACTGAAGAATATTTTTAATATATTAACAGTAAAGGCAATTAATGTATTTACCATGATTACACATTAAATTTAGCTTTAAGTTTCTGGGGGTGGGGGGGAAGACTGCATGAGTATTATTACCTCACAATACAAATTAATAATAATAAATTTAAATTATAATCTACCTGCTCTTTGTACCATTTTATGAATATGAGAAAATTATAGTAGTATAATCAGAAAACAGAAAGAGAAACATCATGGCATTCTTTAATTAGAATGAATGCACCAATTTTTGAAGTTTTTCAACATATCAAATCCAGGGACCAGAAAGAATCAAAGTAGTCTTTGTGGATTGGGCAGATAAGCATTTTATTCTGTCATTAAATGGTATTGGTGGATAATTGATGACTTGGAGAATGCAGTAGTGAGTTTGATGCATTTATTATGTGCGTTTTATTGAAGTTCTTAGAAATCTTAAAACTATGCACCAAAGCATTTTCCACTGCGCATATCATCTATGAAGAAAAATGTTATCTTCAAGTATATTATTACTTTTCTTTATGGTATATTACTTTCTCACTTCCTTTCTAACCATCACACCAGCTTTTTTAATCAATGGATTGATTAAACATGCATATATAATAAGGAGAAATTAAAATATTCCTGGGCAAATTGTATAACTTAGAAAAATACTTTAATCAAGCAAATGTGGTTACCCTGCACTAAAAATATCAGGAATCCTTGATTTTGCTTAGTATATAATGAATTTGTCCTTCAGTGTTGGTAAATCCAATATCCACTAAATGAAAAGATGTCATAGAAACAAATCCCAGGCTTTCCAGCTGCTTGAAATTATCTAACACTCATCCTGCACAAAGTGAACCTATTATATTTTCTCACCTCCTGACTGAAACTGCTCATCATGGGTATTTTCTATCTTGATAAATTACATCAATTTGTAACTTGTATCCCAAACAGAACCTCATAGTCACTGTTATATGTTTTCTTACTTTCTAAGTAAGTCTCAAAGTTGTTTTTTTTCCCCTGAGAAAAAAAGTATTAGAATTTACCTCCTCCTCTCTATTTTTATTGCCATTTCCTCTGTCACTTTCTTATATTTTACTTGAAATGTTGCAGAGGACACTTACTGGTTTATGACCTCCGATCTCGGCCAGTTTCTGCTCCACAGAGCGATTAGCTTTAGCTTTCTGTATTACAGACGTGATTATGTCATTGTTGATGTTTATAGTATAATATCCACACTCCTTTGAATGAGATTCACTCACTATGACTCTAATTTAACTCGTCCGGGCTTAACTCTTGCCTCTTCTTTTGTTTCAGTAATTTTCAAAACCCTTACACTTTCTGGGCAAAGTTGAGAATTCCACTCTTTCATTTTCCTGTAATGGTGTCTTTTTGTTTTCTTTCCTTTTTTTTTTTTTCGTTTTCTTTCCTTTGTTTTTTTTTGTTTTGTTTTGTTTTTGTTTCTTTCCTTCCCTTCCCCCCTACCCCCGTTCAGCAGTTACAAACATCTGATACTAATTACAACAATAGCTAACATATGCCCTGAATATTCCTGGATGGCCCTCATGTTAAATATTTTCTCCTGTTGTTAGCCCATGGGTGGGGTGACCAGCCCTGATTTTTATTTAGAAAATTCTGTCACCATACTCTGAGGCATGCCCTATGAGATAGGCAGCTCTCTCTGAAGACAGGGGTGGGGTCTTAGTAATCACTGTTTAATTAAACCAAACTTGAAAAGGAATTCTCTATTTGTACAAATTGACCATAAAAGGAGCCATATGTAAAAGATTACCTGAAATCCCAGCACTGTATGGACATTTGTTCTCTTTCAAAATAATGCACTGTTCCTTTGCAAAACTATGTAAGCCTGCGTTCCCTTTTCCCCGTAAACATTAATGTTAAAAAATGATCTTGCATCATGAACTGCACTCAACGAGAATCAAATATATATGCTTATCTATCCCCTTTACCCATGTGACTGCATCTGGGCCCATTATTTACCTTCTCTTGTGACAGTGCATGAACTATGTGTCTAGATTAGAGCAACCTCTCTTGTGCTTGTCTCCTATTTCTTTTTGCCTATTCAAGGACATTGCTTTAGCAATTTCCCCCTCTCTCACATATTATCAAATTTCCCCTCTTTATTAGATGATTCCCATAAGCATGAAGGTATAATTTTTAAATCCTATTTTAAAAACAAACAAAATCAAACCTTTATTGCTCCCACTTTCTTCTCCAGATACTCTCCATTTCTCTCTTTTCTGAATTGCAGGACTCTGGGATTAAACCCCTGGCTTGCAGTCTCTAATTTTTCTTCTCCCATTCTCTTAAACCCCTTGAAAAAAGACTCCCCCAGAAGCCGCTATCCCAGCACAATGCTCTTACAATGATTACCAGTGACCTCCATGGTTGCTGGACCCAACTGTTAGTCCTTGCTCTTCTTCCTTGACCTGTCAGTAGCCTCTGACACAGCCGAACATTTTCTCCACTTTTATTAGGATATATTAGGATGACATATACATTCAATTTTCTGCCTATTATTTAACAGTGTTTCTCAGTCTTCTTGGCTAGTTTGTTTCATATTGACTTGACATAATTTCAAATCTACTTGTTTTTGCAGAAAATGAAGTTGTTTTAAGAGTACAGTTATTTTTCCCTGACTGATGTGGCTCAGTGGGTTGGGTATCCTCCCTCAAACTGAAAGGTTGCTAGTTGGACTCCCTGTCAGGGCACATGACTGGGTTGTAGGATGGGTTCTTGGTTGGGGGCATGAGAGGCAACTGACTATATACTTGAATCTCCATTTTTAGATACTTAAGCGGACATGCCAACCATAACTTGCCCATGAATCCATCACCTCCCACAGTCTTTCCATCTCAGTGAATGATAATTCCATTCTTCCTGTTAGGTCAATAAAAGTTGAGTTGTCCTTGACTTTTGTCCTTTTCTCATCACTTCACATGTCCTTTTCTCACACTTCACATGATCTAAATCTGATGGATTTAGTTCCAAAATATTAAAGATTCTAATTGCTTTGTACCACATCCACTTCTTAACAATGGTTAACGCATCCCTGAACCAGTTTTTGTCCCCATTGGGAAAATTCTCAACTAAATGCAAAAGTGATCCTTTTTCAAATGTAAGACAGGTCCTGTCTCTTCTTGCTTTGAAACCTTATAAGGGTCTCACTTAGCATAAAAGCTAAAGTCCCCAAAGGGAACACAGGACTTGGCCTTTGCTCACCACTGACGGTCAACTCATCCTTCGTAGCCTACCTTATCCTTGCTCCTGCTGCTCTACTCGGATTAACCTCCCTGTACTTCCTAACATGGGACCTTCGTACTTGCTTTTTCCTCTTCCTAAAACAATTTACTTTCTGTCCCTACCCCTCATTCCCACAAAGCTAGATTTGTTGTTTTGTTTTTAACTTATCTTAAGGCTTCACTAAAAATTCACCTTATCTGTGAAGTGGCTACTTTACCTAAAACTGCACCCCTCCCAGCTGCCCACTACCACCTTACCCCCCACACACTTTTTTTCCCTTTTTCTCTAGTTATGCAACTTGACCACCTAAAGAATATGTTTTCTTTATTTGCTTTATCATCTATATCCACTTCTAGAAAGGAAGGTCCATTGGATATTTTTGTCCCTTTGTTCTCTTCCAAATTCCCAGTGTCCAGAAAAGTGCTGAGCTCAAAGTCATGCTGTATAGTTTGTTTGTTTGTTTGTAATAAATGAAATAACTTTGGAAAATCCCTTGTATTAACTCATTCCCCAAAGCCAAAAGGCTTTAGGTAGGGAGGGAAAAGAACGGGCTTTACTAGCCCAGTGCCCTAGGGCAGATGTTAGCTAAATATAAAATAGGAGTAGGGACCTGGGACTGGGAGGGAGGAGAGAGCCCCCAGAAAATGGATTACAAAAGCTTTCCTGGGGCAGGATGGGGCTTTTAAATTCTTTTAAAGACTTTCCATCCTTGAACAGAGAATCCTGGGCTTGGCTGCTGAAAGACTGCCTGGGGCCTGGGTGTTCCAGGAACAAACATTTCTGGTTTGAGGACCCACTGTCATCAGTTAACAGGAATCAGGGGAGCAGTAGACCAGGAGATTTTGTCACTGAAAAAGCAGTGCTCAAACTCAGGTTCTCCACTACAAAGCCTGATTCGGTGGATTTTGAGGGGAGAGCGGGCTCCAGGGTCTTCATTTTTGACGGTCATCACAGCAAAACAAATGTCATGTGTTGTCTTTATAACTTGTATCATAACCACAGTTTAAGGACCTACTCTGGCTTAAAGCTCAGCCTCACTGTCCCTTCTGTACCTGGTATTATCTCTTTTCATTTTCCCAACATGTAGTTCCCAGAGAGCTCCCTGAGCATCAGCCTCCATGTGGGAGCTTGCTGTGACTGAGTGGCCACTTCCTTTTGTCAGGGATGTAGATAAAGCACCTATACCTGTCTTTGGCTTGCTGGGCTCACTTTAATCAAATGATCATGCACATATTGTTTGCTAAGTTCTTTTAGAACTGCATGAAACTTGCTAACTTAATAAGTCTCCTCTTTAAAATCAGACATATCCCTGAGAAGTATGAAATAACCACCTATGAATACGAATTTAGGTTGTTTTTCCCATAACCAATCAAAACTGACATCACTAAAGTGGAGAGGAGGAAAACGTAATTTGAACATTCAGACTTGATATATCAACTTGTGAAGGAAACACATTTTTATTAATGCTTTTTGTTAAATTTATTGGGATGACATTGGTTAATAAAATCACATTAGTTTCAGACGTACATTTCTAAGACACATGATCTCTATATTGCACTGTGTTCCCACTACCCAAAGTCAGTTCATCTTCCATCACCACACATTTGATCCCCTTCTCCCTTTGCTATCCCTCGCACCCTCCTTCCCTCTGGCAAACCACCACACTGTTGTCTGTGTCTATGAGTTTTGTTTGTTTGGTGTTCTTGTTTGTTCTTTCGTTCCTTTGAGTTTTAAGCCCCAGGTATGGAGTGAAATCATATGATTCTTAACTTTTTCTGACTAATTTTGATTAGCATGATATTCTCAAGGCCCTTCCATTTTGTTGTAAATGGCAGTATTTCCTCTTTTCATATGGCTTAGTATTACTCCATTGTATTTATGTACCACATCTTCTTTATAAAATATGTTTTTAGAATGTCTCATTCCTAGCCTTGTCTTTCAGTCTTTCTCTTTTTTTCTTATTCCTTTATTCATTCCTTCCTTTCCTCCCTCCCTCTCCTTCCTTCCTTCCTTCCTTCCTTCCTTCCTTCCTTCCTTCCTTCCTTCCTCCCTCCCTCCCTCCCTCCCTTCCCTCCCTCCCTCCCTTCCCTCCCTCCCATCCTTCTCCTTCTTTCAAATAAAG